>WEIS01079692.1:7594-37693 GCA_013389965.1 Todus mexicanus
GAAGGCACAAGAGTGAGGAAAGCTTTGTGGATGGATGGTTTCACGCTTTCAGGGAAAAATGAAATAACATCAACCACCCTGCTTTTATGAGAGTTAATTTACTTTTCTGAGAATTAAAATAAATAAGAAGTGAAATTTGTAAAAGGTGAGTAACAGAAAAAGTATCCTGTATCTCCTGCACTAGAGATAGATTAAAGTCACAGGATATTTATATTTATAGTTTTGAAATCTGGAGGCTTGGATGAGCTAATTAGTAAGACAGATGCCATTTGCAAAACTTGGATGTTGATCCTGGTGCAGATTTTGAGCTCATCAATCTTTTGGAATGTTTAGAGGGGAGGAAGCTTGGCTCTCCTCTCGGATTTCACACTCAATGGCTCTAGCTGGCTTCAGTGATGNGGGGAGCAGAGTCAGGGGATAATTGTAAGTGTGATGAAAGAAAAAAAAAAAAAAAAAAAGGCTCTGTGTAGACTTCTACAGCCTTGCTATGTAACGTATACATTGTCTAATCTCACTCTTGCTGTTAACGAAACTACGTAATAGGTCCTCTTCTTACTGGGATCTGCGGTTCCTATTGTTGAGGGAAATCTGAGCAGAACACCACAATCCACCAGTGCCTTTATGTTCTTGTCACTTATGTGAGTTCTATGACTAATCTCTTTCCAATCAAGACCCAAAGCTATAACTGATCACTTCGTTCTTATTTTCACAAGCTAGTGAGGGCTTTGCTGCTATTCATTCTGTTTATGAAATTATCATTTTCACTGGGAAGCAGCATATTGATAGTGTGTTGGACTGGGAATAAAGGGCTCTGGCTCAGCACATCAGGGAAGGCTGTTACCAACTCCTGGCCTTTGAAGGCATGGATTGTATTTGCAGTTATCGAGTCTAAAAACTGTAAAGACCTTCATTATTGCTTAATAATGACCTTTGAGATCACAAACAAAAAGCATAAAGAAAAAAAATAGTAATTTGTACAAAAAATATCCAGTGCTGCAGAATGAAGCACCAGATCCCAAACAAGCTGAATTTCACACTTCCATTGAGGAATCTTCAGCTTATACCAGATCAAATTCAAGCCCAACTATTTTATCCAAAAACCTACATAGAGTCTATTTGTAACATATCCCTCATAAAGCTCTTCCTCTCAGTTCCTGTGCAAACGAATATGGCAAAACTGCACAGAGGAAGTGGAAGTCTAAAAGCTTTGCAGAGGCCAGATGGAAAATGCGATAGGAAACTGAAAAACAAACATTTGGTGTTTTCATATATCTTAATTACACTTAACAAAGGTTAACTTCCACTCGTGTCTTTCCCTCAGTTTGCTACCCAGAATTTTCGTTCTTGTACTAACAGTTATACACTGCAAGGGCTTCTACCAATAACAATAATAAGAGTCTGGTAAATGTTTTAATATCAGAGGCAGCAAAAGGACTTATTTTATGTAGAGGAAATAAGCCAGAATCAATAAAGATATAACCTGTTGCCTGTATTATCACTGGAATAAGACTTCTCAATTCATTTTTTTACCAAAATGCAATTCCCTTTACTGGGATTCTCTGAGTGATTTTTACCAAGGTCTTCTCTGCAGGAAATAGTGGACAAACTCCAGAGCTCTGAAAGAATGGCAACACAGTATGAAAAACAGGATCTCCCACAAGAATGCAAGGGACTTCGTCTCTCATGGACCTGGGAAAGACCAAACAAAACTTACACACAGCCCAAACCCAGACTGAGGTCTGGCATTTGAATAATCCTGGTGTATTTTCAACTCATCTCATTCTACCTTAGTAACTACTTTATTTTTTAAAACAGGTTAAGCTCCAAGGATCTTACTTAGGCCACTGTTACATCAGCTGATTTTCAAATTCTTAGCACCCACCAGCACACCTGAAAATCAGAATACTGAGTTTGTGTTGTGAACTGTGAAATCAAAATGGGAACATTTTAAGACTGTAAAATCAAATTATTCTGAATGTTTTGTCTTTTGTAGTTACTGACCATGAAAGATTGATGTTGCCCTGATACTGCTTGCTGATGAACACATTCCTCTGAATGCTTAATTCATGACAGATTTACACTGTGCAAACATTATTTACAGAGAACACTTGATTCTCTCTAAATCAATTAGATACACCTTTTCAGGCACATTTTCTGTCGGAGGCTACCAGAAGAGGGTTTTCTTTTTAACCTGCAATGGTGATTCCAAAACCACATCACCTCTGAGAAGCCATGGGGTGGCTTGGAAATTAAATGGTCCTGCCCATGCAGCCTCCTCTGTACAATTGCAATGCAATTTAAGGGGTCTTCAGAGGAATTTCTCCAAGTCCAGAGGAGGCTGATCAGCAATTTGACCTCCAATGAAGACAACAGAAGGAAGCTCCCTTTGAAAGATGGACGAAACTTTTCTTTGAAAAGCATTCTTAGGTGCCGTCTGCTGATACCATGCAGACTTATCTCCTGAGGTCCAGACAAGTCTGTGTTACTGATTACACCAATATACCTCATGCCGTTCTTGCTGCCCTTATCTAAGAATGGGAAAAGCCAAGGAGAGCAAGTGAAAAACAAAACCAAGCCTTACCTAATGGAGAGGTTTATCATTAGAAGTATGCTAAATGCGCCCAAGAAATCTTACTGCTTATATATGAAGTGCAACAATTGGAAACATGAAGGCTGTCAACTGAAAAAATATCAAAATGTGTCTCTAAATCTGGAGGATACATGTACAAGTAGGTAACTGCATTTGCAACTATGCATTGTGCGTGCAAAATCAGCATCTGTACCTAGAGTTATACGTGAGCTCATCATGTTCAACAAAGGCAATACTAAGTCCTGCATCTGGAATAGTCTAGAGGCCAACGGATCAGAAAGAGGCTTTGCAAAAAGGACCTGGGGCTCCTGGAGGACAAACTGAACATGAATAAGCAATGTGCCTTTGCAGCGTTAAAAGCCAACCTCATACTGGGTTGTTTTACTAAGAAAATAGCCAGAAAGTCAAGGAAGTGATTATTCCCCTTTATTCAGCACTTGCAAGACCACATCTGGAGTACTGCATCCAATTCTGGGATACTGACAAACCGGAACAGGCAAGGCTGAGGGCCACCAAGGTGGACAAAGGGCTGCAGTACGTGACTTGAGAGGACAGCTGAGCAAGCTGGGTTGGTTTGGCCTGAAAAAGGAAGAGTTGAAGGGGAAGGCCTCACCACCATTGTTACAACCTAAATTATTCAATGAATTTATAATAGTACACAAAAGTTCATCTGCTGCCATGACTAATGTGTCTTGAATCTCACATCCAAAACAGTAAGCGAATTCTCTGTGAGTTTACAATTTGTGAGACAAAGTAATCCACTGCTGAGGCAGAGGAAGACTAAAGAAGACCTGGAGTCAAGCCAACGGCACACCTCAAGCAAGCCAGAGCAGTGCAGTAAACTAACCAAATCCATCCAAACTACAGCAAAAAATTCCCATGACTCAGCCACCTCCATAGCCTGTCAGCTCTACCTCCCACCTTCACAGTCTTATCTAACACTAGAGTCCAAGCTGCCAGATACTTCAACCCAAATATTGTGGTTACACAGGCTCCCTCCAAGCCCAAGGCACAGCTCCATGAATCCTGCTTTAATCCACTCCTGAGAATGTGTGCATTTTTTGGTCAGAACCTCGGTTGGTCTATATTTGGAAAGTCTCACCCACAGTCTTTAGCTGACTAAAGAAAGAAAAAGAAAATGCAAGATGTAGTGGTTACCAAAGCTGAAAGCCTCCCTCAATAGGACTGTTCCATTGTATTTGTGCACTGTACATGTGCCTACCAAATCTCCAGGAGCTCAGTCTGCTCATTTCATTTTATAGGGAAGGGATGAGAAAAAGTCCATTTCTGCAGAATTCCCCAGATACAATCTACTGCAAAGTACATCATTAATAAAGGATTTTTCTATTTATTTGTTTCACCCAGAGCAGCTGGTCAGTCATATCTCTCTGGGGCATGTCAGCTAATACATATTATTTCATAAGCTGAAAATTTTTGAACAATACTGTCTTGTCCCTTCTGTTTGTATTACATTACATGGGAGTAAGGAATTATTTTTGCATTATGCTGTAGAAATTCAAGGAGAAAAAATATTTACAAAACATTGGAAAAAGACTGAGCAGAACTGACGATTACAAAAATTCTGACAGCTTTGTGTAAGAATAAATCTGAATCGTGCTCATGTGAGGTAGGACTGCTGAATGACAACCAAGGAAAATGTATTAAAAGCAACAATTAGCTTTTTTTTCCCCACAGATCTCAAAGCTCTGAAGTGTCACTGAACTCAGTCGGAATCTATTATTGATTTTGGCGAGAAATGCTAGCCCACTAGCCTCATTTTCACAGTTGGAGAAACTGAGACACAAAAATGTTAAATGAGTTGCTGGATATTACCCAGCAAATGGCAGAGCCGGGAATAGTGCTCAGCTCCCCTGGAGGCCAGTCTGTGCGTCATCCACCGCATCACTTCCACATACTCAAAACCAGCAACAGAATACAAATTTCAGAGATTTTGTTTAATGAGAATGGGAGATGGAGAGATCTGGAGGCTCACCTCTAAAATAAAGTAATGCCAGGCTTGTTTGACTGGTACATCCAATGTGCAACTGCTGACACTAAAATATAAATAAGTCTTTGCTCATATGCAGACTATTAAGGGAAGACTCTGAGAATCAGGAAGGGTCGCATGGAGAAAAAAAATAATTCAATTTAGTTTAAAAACAAACATAGAAATGTAGATTCTGGGTACACTGAGTCAGGAGGCAAATTTGCAAATCATAATCAAATGTGATTTAAACACTGTTTCTGCTAAAGTGGTTGAATCAACCAGTTGGTTGACGCAAAAGGCAGGGGTCTTACTTTACATCAGATGCCTACCAATCCTTTTTTATTTTTTTACAGATTATTTCTCTTCAGCTTGAAATGGGTGATATCAGGCTCTTTAATAGAAGACATCACTTATAGCATTATTATTTATGTTTCACTGCTGTGTGGGTGGCATATCACTTTACTCCTGAGACAGATGCACTGACTTTGCAGCTTATTCCTACAAGGATATTGTAATCATTTAAAATGATAAATATGAATCCATTTTCACGGCAAATACCACTTGACAATTTCCTCTCCCTATGGTTGCTGCTGCACATGATTAAGTATTAGCCTCCCATCCGAGGAGGTTCTGCATCCTCAGAAGAACCTATGGGATGGGACATGACTAAGAGACACCAACTTTTCATTGTCTTGCTGAATGGATTCAGTCCATGGATCCAGAACATTTCAGGCTGCCAAAATGCTCGTAGTTCAGAAATTGCCCACATTCCAGCCCTAGGTAGGAGTCCCCTTGCTTTGGTCAGCAGGTTATGGCCCTGGTAGGAGTCCCCTGGTATCGGGAGAAGAGCAGCAGCTGCTGACACTGCTGACACTGCTTTAGAGGAGACCCACCAGCCTCAGTCTGGCTGGCGGCTGTGCTTGCTTACTTGTGACTACCTGGGAAGTGCATTTTTCCAGAAGGTTTCAAATCACTTCACCAATCTGACTGTGACATGCTATTATTGTGATGGTTTTGTGAAAGGGAAGGGAGCAGTTAAGGCTAAGACTGAGAAGGTTGATAATTTCAGGTGACTTAAATTGAAGAACATTGTAAATACCTTAAGCGAAGGCAGTGTGTGAATGGCAGAGCAGCAAAAAGACGTAGAATTCAGATTTTACAGTTCAGCAGCATTTCAGATGGATCACACCATGACTCAATCCCTGCTCTTCAGTTCACTTTAAGCCTTTTGATTTTGTTCCCTTAATGCAAACCAACTACATACTTTGGCTTTGTGACTGCTGGAGGGAAATAAATTTTACTGAAGCTTCAGCCTTTGAACATTTTAAAGTTTTCCTCTGATTTTAATCTTTGAAATCTCGTAAATAAACTTCTAACTTTGACATTACAGTCCTTCAGCAAACTCTTCTTAATGACATTTTACTCACTACACTGCTCCCACCTACCAGGAGCTTCACTTCTGGACAATATGTTTTACACAAACACAGCAAGAAACCCTTCATTTTTACCTAAAGAGTCTCTGGTAGAAAATTCATTCCCACTGGGGAACACACACACACACAAAATTAAAAATAAACCCTAACCTCTATTTAATGACTCCATGAATTCACACGAAGTGGAATAACATTTATGCTTCTAAAATCCAGGTAAAGCGGCATTCCCCCATTCTGCTGCTAAAATCCTCTGTTGCTGGTGGCTGCTAGAAATTACAGGGTTAAAGCGGAGCCACTGAAAAAGAGTAAAGCATATGTTAGATGCAGCACGTTACTTGCTCACTGGGCTTCCCATGGGCCGGTAAAGGTTGGGAACCACTTCTGTAAAGGAAATGTATACGGTGTCAAGTTATAGATAGTTCTGTGTGTTAGCTCCATCTCTGCAATTGATTAGCCCCAGAATGACTTTGGCCTCACAGAGTTTCTTACAAAAATTATTTAGTCAGGCTTCAAAAATTAAGCAGGCAACACTACTATTCCCGGCTAACGGATGATTATAAGTGCAACGGGGTTAACAGCTACTGCAAGGGGACACATTAATCGAGAGTCTGGAGCTGGAATAAAACTCAGTTCCCAACCCTTGCCCACTTAACCATATGTCCACAGTTTAAAACACTTAGATGAAAAAAAAAAATTAAAAAATTAAGCTCCCTCATTGAAACTATGTCCCCTGAAGCCATTTTGATGCCTAAGTAAGCATTGTAATTTTTAAAGCTACTGTGCACCTGCAGCTTTCAAATAGTTTCCAAAGGACACCTACATATCCTAATTTTTCCAAACCTCAGCTTCTTAAGTCTTTCAAAACATGGAAAGAACAGCTATCTGTCTCCCAGTCTTCCTGCCCGCTGAGGTCAGTGAGAGACATTTCTGTGACTCCAGTGGTTGTAAGACTTCCCTCTCACATTCTTTTTCTTCAGTTTTGGAGAGCAGTTGTCTCCGGGTGGGTAAGTGTCTTCTTCGAGAGAAACTGCTGTGTTGAGAAGCACTGTCTAATCATTACCACCCATGCACCACACAATACAAACAGTAAAAATTATGAGCAAATAAAACAGCATAAAAATAAAGAATAAGAAAACAGCACAATCATCATTCTAACAGCAACAGCTGGAAATTCATCTTGGAAGGCTTAACTGTTCCTATGGCACAGAAGCTAGGAGTGATTGTTCTGTGCCGCGACGGCGTTGCCCAATAACCCATTCTGCCTAAACTAACAGAGCTGGCTAAATTATCCTGCCTTGTGTTCTCTTTTAATTAATTGTTTAGTTTAAAGAGAGGATAAAAAGGCTGGCTGTGATCCAAGCTCAATTGCCTGCTGCTATGACAGAAAAAAGTCCTGATCAGAATATGTCTCTGCAGAATGAAATGTGTATCTCCTGGGCTTTTAGTAATAGCGAAATGAGTTTACATTTCTGTCTCTAATGCGATTCTGTCCTCCAAGTCATTAACAGCTCCTTGATCCCTTCTCTAATTCCTGCCCCCTTTATCTTATTTATTGAAACTGGTAATATAAACAGCATTTCTTCACCTACTGTCTTTTTGACTTGCTGATTGTCTGGGAAGTGGCACTAGCACAAGGTTTCGGGGCATTTCCTTGGCACAGTGGTGGCATTTCAGTCGCATGCGGGTGCTGTCAGACACCAGCTACCATTTAGAGCCATCAGGGGCAATTCAGGGAGCAAGATATTGGGCCAGGGTAAATGAGCACAGCACAGTGTGACCTTGGGAGCATCAGGCAGATTCGCACAAGGCTGAGGATCTGGCCATGTGACTTGTTTCCAGCTAAAATCACATTCTTCCTCCACCACATGCTGGAAAATTAGAGGCTGCAGATCTTTCTAAACATGCTTATGGATGTAGAAAAACCTTTCATAAGTTGGGAGGGGTGGGATGGGGGGATAAATTTCTTCTGAAAGGCAGCATAGGACGGGGTTGGATGTGCCAGTACTTTTGCCCCCTTGATGTCACATTCCTTTCCCAGGCCCGGCTGATGAGGCGGTCTGTGAGCCGCCCTGGCTGGGAAGGTCCGCATTGCTGAACGGGGACGGGAAAGGGAATGTGGTTTCCTGAAAGGTTTCCAGCAAGTACATGGGAATGGAGCTCTTGAAAGAGACATGGAGCTGGAAGCACTTCCTTTCTGAGAAACACTTCCAATTCAGTCCCCAGGCCAAATGTAATAACAGCTCTGACATTATTATTTCAAAGGGGGAAAAAAGTCATTCTTCCAGCTCACTGCTGAGATTTCTTCATTTTGAAGCCACACCTTCTCTGAGACCTGGAAGTCATGTGGTTTAGCATGCAAGCCTGCTCACAAGGGATGCTTCTTGGGTGCATCTGTACCAGCACTTACCACCAAGTCTTTCTGAAGCCGCCAGGAATGCTTTGGCAACAGCATCAAAAAAAGAACTTAAAGATGTGTTTTTCTACTTGAGCCCCTCCTTATATCTCTCAATTTACATGGAATATACTGCCACGAATTTTCTGCAATATATGACAACCTGTTTTCTGCTGTCAGTCTTGAGCCAATAACTAGATATGAGAGGAAATTCTGTGTGAAAAACAGCTATTTTGCCATTTGAAGTGGCAAATTTTAAGTTTGGTGGGATCCTTCTATAGTTGCAAAGTCTGTCCCTCTACCCACTTCATTCATTACTCTGCACAACAAATTAAGATAAATTATTTGAAATGTTTCTTTAAATGAGCCTATCAGAGAATATGCTAACTCTTCCTTAGGAATGAACACTAACAGATTTGTGCTAAATATTCAGACTATCACTAGAAGGGTTAGGAAATAACGTATGAAGGAAGAAATGAAGTAGTAAAAGCAGCAAGGGACACAGTTTCTGGTTTACCATCCAGGAATATGCTGGAATATGTGAGAAGAGTTACAAAACAAGTACTGTTGACGGTACAAAGGGGAAAATAAAGCCACTAGAAATAGTATAAATTGTACTGGCATGAATAATTTTTCTCCCCAGACTTCATCCTAGAAAAAAAAGGGGGTGGCATTAATTTAGCAACCTCCATTTCTAAATAGGTCCAGTTAAATTGGTACAATTTTTGTTTAGATAAGGCCTCAGACTCACTGACTCTCTGGAACCCCCTCTTAGTCTTACCTCTAACCACTTTTTCCAGCCCATGGCAGGGAAAAATGTACCACAGGAGGCAGAGCCAGACACCAGTAGTATCATAAGAACCTCAACCAAGAGTGTCTCAGCAAGCACAGCACCAGAATCCACCCTTGCTCACAGTGAGCAATTCATTTGATTGGGGCTCCTTAAAGAGGCAACCTCTAAGCTGCCAGCTTACTGACACCTGACAACCATAAGCCTGTAAGGCCTAAACTGCTGTAAAACATGAGTCAGTCAATGAATCACATGATTTGGGGAAAATAAGAGTAGATCAGAACATTCTATTCACATTTCTGTGAGTGGATCGTTTAACCTCATGGGTGTTTTGTGGTTGGGGGTTTTTTTATTTTACTTTAACTAAGCATGTACAAGGAATAAGAACACAAAAGTTCTCACCAGTATCAAGAAAAAGTAAAAGACCATTTTTTACAGTAAGGACAGGAAGCTCTTTTGACTTTAGAGAAAATACAGTCTTAACTGTACAAGCCAAAACTGACAGCATACTTGTCTTAAAATTCAGAATGCGGGATTTTATACAGTTGATGTCTAATTTTAGCTGATGCTAGAAGTTCAGGTAACAATGGAGAGACCTGTTTCTGTAGTATTTCTGGATTTGTAGCTAACTCAAACATCCATACACTTCACAGCCTTGTTTCCATGAGATATTTTTTTTTAGGAAATGAATGCATTACACTTCAAATGAGTGTTTCTTCTTTCAGGTTGGTTCTTTAAGACAAAGAGAAACAGCCAAGAAATCAAAGTTTCATAATGGGGTATAGAAAATACCGCTAAAAATATAAAGCAGCAACAAAATTGCTAGAATCTGGGTTGATAAACACCTTTAGTCCTGAATACAGTTATGATTTAGAAACAAGCTGCTTCTCAGTTTGCATCCTTCAAGGAAACAAATTCAACCGGTGCTTTCGGAACAAGCTCAGCACACACTGATAAACTGAGGTCTCCACAAAAAGCCATTTGTGGACGCTGTGTTTAAATGGAGCAGGAAGAGGAATTTGTTGTCATTGACATCTTTGCACTTCTCTTTCAACACCAGGTTAATAATACACCAACATGGGCCTGGAAGCAGAATTCCTTTCTCCCAACAGAGTGCCCTAAGCACTAAGCAACAGAGTCACACTGCTTTTTGCTTACTCTGGTTCAATGACTCTCAAGGTCCTTGCAAGCAGCTGACAAGAAACGACTCCAGGTTATTCCATCTTGCACCTAGTAGAAGAACACACTTTTAGAGGGAGAGCTTAAGAAGAGGGTTTGATTCCTCCTTCTCTCTCTATATGGACTAAGTAGAAGACAGAGCTCATGTCTCCCCCTTCCAGACAAGCATTCCAACCTGCAAGCTTTCTCTCTGGTTGCACTGTGGAAGAACAGTTGACTGCTTGCTTTTGCACACTTCAAAGAGGATGCCGAGCTCTGAAGCATGGCTAGATAGAGGAATCTTCCCACAAACCCTGCTGAGGCTTGGCGATGGCTATCACTTCAGATGCATCCTAGCTAAAGTTCAATGCGCCCCCCTGGTTCGCTCTAGACAGCTGGCTATTCAGCATGAGGGTTTTCCGACTCATCCTCGTGAATCACCAGTTTTTGGTGTACAGTCTAGTGCACTTAGACTGCTGTTTTCCCATCTGGTGATCATCAGACATAGCATTAATTAATGTGACAGTCACAGACGAACCATTCCAGAGCAGTAAGCGCCCCTTCGCATTTACTTTGCTTTCTGACTGACTCTTTTCCTGATCAAAAGGCACTGGAATGGCACATTATTAGCATCCTCTGTTTTATTAATATGATGGTCCTCATGTACGTCAACAAGAGATTTACATGGCAGGCCAGCATGACACTGACATTCTGAATCGCCAGCAATCCCATCTGGTTTTTGCAGTGCCTCATAAAATCAGCGTGTATGCCCATAAACAGAAATGCCAACAGAGCCATGGAGGAAGTTGCCACTCAGGCCGAGTTACCTTCATGTGATCTGCAGGGTTGCAGAGCTGAAGATAATTTTCCTCAGACCAGGCTTGAAAATTCTGACAGTGCAGCCTGTGCACGAACCAGAGGAAGGGAACCTAGCGGGCAATCGTAAAATAATAAAATGCAAGATTAAGTGACCAAACAGCAACTAATTTAATCAAGTTTAGGAAATTAAGGTCACCCACTTTGATCTTGTATTTGAATATTTCCTAACGTCCTCTATAGTTCTGCTTCAGCTCCCACCACAGTTTTCAGCCAATACCCCACAGAGGCCTTGCTGTTCTCCATCCCTGAGCTTGACGCCGTGCTCCACGGCAAATTAATGGGGTGACCCTGCTGGATGTTCTGGGCCTGACACTCCAATTAAGAAAAAAAAGAAATGAGATAATGCAGCCACCAAACCTAGCAGAAGTCTGCCTGAAACAACTCTGAAATGCTCCTACTGGCTACACCACTCCATGCCAAATCTCCCCACCCTCCACTGTCATTTTCTCCTCTCTTTTTGAAGAGGAAATGGATGCTAAATCAGCAAGTTAGTTTCCCTCCTTACCATAACAATCACTAACAATGCACCTTTTCCCCTTTGTTAAAAATGACTTTAGTGTGTAGTTCAGCCAAAAGAGAAGACAGGCACCACTTATACGCATTTTCTCCACCCTTTTATGTAAGGCCAGCACTAGCTCCACTCACCATCCCAAGGCTCTGTAAAACAACAGCTTCTTCCTTCCACTCTGGTGGCATCCATACTTCTCCTTCTGCTACTGCCTCTCTTCATCCCCAGGAAACCATAATCCCAAGAAATGAACTGCTGCAGACAGAGAAAGGATGAGACTACAGTCATTCAAGATGTTGAAGCCTAGAGCTTAACCTCCAGTTATTCCACAAAGTGGTGTTTTTTTCCTGTGAGGTTGGCCCAAAAACATATTTAGCACTATTCCCTACTTATACACCAGACTCTATTTGAGTTAGAATCGTGAATACCTTTGGAGACTGTCCTTAGTTTCTTCAGTCCCACAAAACCCAGTGACAACCCCAACAACCCCTTTCTAGTGCTTTGCACTATACCCATCCCATCTGCACCATGTCTACCTTCCAACCCCAACATATGGCACTGCCTGACTGATATCACTACTTTCTAGTCCTGTAGCTGTCACAGGGGACCCAGGAAGCATGAAGGGAAAACATGAGCCAAGGGAAAATGTAGGTCAATCACAATCCAGATTCTCATCACAGCTTAATGATACTTCTACCAGGCAGCTCGAGTAGGAGAGAGGAGAATAACTGCCTCCACAGGTTTCATGTGCCTTAATATCTGCATGGAAAATGGATGTTGTTTCCCAAAGACTCTGTACAGTGCTATACAAGCAAGGCCTGTAGGTATTTACCTTGCCTCGTTAATGTATTCTCAAAGGCTTGGATGTCCTCTCCCTGTAGGGAGCCTACAGAGTTCAACACCCATGCACGTGGCAAAGCCCAGATGTAGAGGGAGAGCAATGGAGGACTTCAGAGTACTAAATGTGCATATACACAGGGGATTGGGAGTGAAGACCTTGCCTCTGGAAGTCACACAAAGCACTGAACAAGGAAAACAGCCTTCCAGCCCACCCTGACCCGCTCTGCAGCCAGGCAGCTCACAGGGCATCTAGCTTACGCTACTAAAATCCTGATACATCAGCTTTGCAAAAGATAGGAAACAACGAGAAGTCTCTTTGGCCATGGCTCTGCACAGATGTCTTTTCAAATCTCTGTGCCAACATCATTTGGCTCTGTCTTGCACAAGCCACTCAAGAAGGACACGTGCTCTCTGTTCTTCCTGGGCAACCTCCAAATCAAAAGTAAGGAGTGAATGTCCAGGCTTTTGGGTAGATGACCTGGAGAAAAGAGAGGCCCTACTAAAGCCCACACCCTGACAGAAGAGGAAGCAAAAAGAGATGCCCTACTCTGCCGTGCCTTGAAACTCATTTCCTTCAACACCTTGAGCAGAGGAGCCACCTCAGTGGCTGGGGTGCTGCCTGCAGGACACAGAAGAAACCACAGAAGGGCTGCTGGGAATTTGCCACAAGGCTCTACACTGATCTTCAGCTCCTGCCAGCCCCTGCAGCTGTTTCACTCCAGATCTGATTGTTTGAAACTTGTCAGCAGGCTGAAGAAGGGAATTTCACAAAGCCCAGGGATATCAAGCGATGTGGACGTGCCAGTGCATGCATAGTTTGTGCCCTGACTGGCACCGTGATAATTATCTTTAGGAGCTGGATAACTATCTCTACAAACTAAGAACATTTAGGGGACAATTACCCACCTGGCATAGATCATGAGAGCTTGCTTTTCTGAGGACCCAACTCTCAGGTGAATACGCACTCTGCGGACACTAGTGTGTCCCTGGTGTGTTCGGATTTCAGGCCCTATGCTTCTGCTTCATTTCAGAACTTAGCCGAATTTAAAAGCCATTGTTATTTCCAGTTCACTTGAGAGAGCAAGGCTGAGGTTCACAGCTGACCACATTTTCTTTGCACGCATACTCTGTAATTGTACTCCCTCGTGACTTGCTCTGTTGTAGATTCCATTATAAAAAATAAATGTCCATTATTACTTAATTTGTTACAATATTAAACATTAAAGGCCACTTCCACAATTGATGTGACTAGTGTAGCTGCGCTGAAGTCTTTGAATGATCACTAATTTACACCGATGGGTAAGAGGGGGATGGGCTCTTCTCTCAGGCTATTTGTGACAGGACAAGAGGGCACAGCCTGAAGCTGCACCAGGGGAGGTTTAGGTTGGATATTCAGAGGCACTTCCTCACAGAAAGGGTTATTAAACACTGGAATGGGCTGCCCAGAGAGGTGGTGGAGTCACCGTCCCTGGAGGTGTTCAAAAAAAGACTGGATGCCACACTTAGTGGCAGGGTTTAGCTGAGTGGTGGTGATAGGTCATAGGCTGAACTCGATGGTCTCAGAGGCCTTTTCCAGCCTTAATTATTATATGATTCTATAATAAGATTTTTAAGAAGCTTTATTTTATTTTTATTTCTGTCTGGCTGAACTGATGTGGGGACAGAGCAGTGTTGCTGCTCTTTGGCAAGAATCTCTCAGCTTCATATCTGTTCTCATGAAGCTTCCAGTCAAGTTTTTGCAAACTCAGGCATTTAATTACTGTGGCTTCGTAGACACCTCAGCCTCTAGATGCTCAGCTGAAGAAACCACTAATTCCAATCCTCTGCTAGCTCACCTATCATCACCAGTGTAAACCAACCAGCCTTTCCTCCACCAGCAGCCTAAATTCCCCGAAGCACTGTTTCCAGATGGGGAAACTGCCTTCACAGACACCTGTTACATCTCATACTATCAGATAGAACAACGTCTGTAATTCCACCTCAGACTCATCCTACAACTTTGTGAGTCACGCTACATGTTTCATGTACCCAGTGAACTAAAGCAAACAAAGAGAAACTATTTGTATTCTTCTTATTTATGCCACAGCTTATAATAAACCCCTCTGGAAACACTTCCGAACAGGTAGCAGCTGGCACACAAGTTTTGCCAAGGGTTTAAACTAGTCTTTACCTGTCACACCTGTTGGGAAATTTCTAGCTGGTGCTAGAAGCGTACTTGTACCTGCACGCTGGGATTGAGAGGGCGAGCAGGTGTTTGCAAACCACAGTTACATTACTAACCATGCTGTCTCAGGCTCAATATTCATCACACTTAGCAATGTCTGAGACCTTCAATATCTTGCTGCAAAGATTCTCATTCAATTTGTCTTACAAGAGTGATCAGAACTGCTCTGAGCCATAAATGCCTCTACAGCTAATTTCGGTGTGCAGCATGATGCTTCTCCGTACCCTGAAGCCTCTTTAAGATCTGACCCCTTTCACTGCTTTTCCTGCTGTCATCCAGGACAGCAAAAGAAGAGGTGGTATGTGGCTGAAAAGCCTAACAGTCCTCAATCAGCCCTTTGTCTTTCATGACCAGCTTTTTATCCAGGGGCAACAGTCTTTTTCCATTACCAGTAAAAATGAACCCCCCAGTAGGGGTGATGAAGAAACAATAAAACTAATCATTAAGCAGGCCTGCTGAGAAGTGAATTCCAGTCCCAGGTCACATCTCATTGCATTCTGACAGTGAAGCAATGGTCTGGTCATTTATATTAGCAATGTCATGTTTCTTTTCATTTATTTGTCTCTGTTTTGCTCTCTGTTCCCATAAAGAAAGAAATATAAACATGTAGATCAATGAAAAGATGTAGATAGAGATCAAAATACACATACTGCCCTTTGGTATACTTTGCAAGTTTTAAACAACTATCTTTTTAGCCAAGATCAATTGCAGAAAGACTAAAAAACAAATACAGCATATTGGTGAATGATGAGCAAGTGTAAAAGGGTGGTTTGGTAAAAATTATGGTAGTGTCATGGCCTATTACCAAGGAAAACTATGTACCCATGGAAGAACAAACAAATTTAATCACGTGTATAAGCAAAATATATATGTGTAACTGATTTTTGAAACTAACGAGATTTAGATACCTACCTTTGAGTAATTACAACAAAAACAAGCTACTTTCAAGTTCAGCACATGCATGCACATGGCATTTACACACACACACGAAAACATTCCTGAAAATATAACTATCATTAGGTCTCTTTCCACCTTCCTTTTACTACTTCTGCTATTAACGATGTTTTTGCCTCTGTCTGCATCCTCAGCCCCCTCCCCCACTGTTTTTTGCCCAGCCTCCCAGCCAGCCTCCCAGCCTGAGACTCTTCCTTCGAGAATCTAAACAAGATGTCTTTGCATCTGACTGAACACAATGGGCCTCTCTTCAAAGCCAAGCAACATTTTTCCTATCATTGTTTGCAGGGGAAGAGTCACTCTGCACTCTGCTCAGATATTACAGTCGCACAAGCCTCATCAGTTTATGGGTAGATTTGCTGTCACAAGAGGGTTTGTACAATTAACAAGATTGCTTAATCCCTTCTGAGGTCCCTCAGCATTTGTAACAAGTTTTGTAATCGCTTTTTAAATAAGATGCCCTGACCTTGGAAACTCGCAAGCCAGCTCAACTCTCTGGCTTTTTTCCCTTCGTATAACTTTTATGACCTCTTCTATCTGGATATCAAGCCCTTTCTCAGAAGTAGCTCAGTCCAATCTTCTTGATGCTATACAGAGCTAAAATCCCTCAGCATGTGCTTTGGATATGATCCCTACCTGGCTGCTGCACTCAGAGGGGTGTTGATCAAATCTGGTAACAACAAACCAGGGCCCTGAAAATGTATTTGTGGAACCTGTAGCTATTCCACCTAATCGCAAGCAGGTTTGCACAACTCATTTACTGAAGCAAACTTCCTTATCAGGTGAGGATATGACTTAACTTCCACTCAGATTTCATGTTATGGTTCTTATCAAAAACACTTGAAAAGACTTTTTTTTTTCCCTTTATCCATGGAATCAGCTTTCAAACCTTGTTTTATTGAAAGCCACAGCATGGCATGGTGGCAGTTTTGCCTGGTATTTGCCATGCGCTTCATGTTCTAGGGTTAGCTGAGCTGTGCCTGCCCTGGTGGCACAGGAGCAAAGCAGGCTAGCATATATAGTAAGCTACCAGTATCCAAGGTAGTTAGTTTAACAACTCATTTACTCCCAGTAGTTTCCAGCCTCGTAAGAATTAGTCATTGCCAGGGCAGTTACACATTCCCTGTGCCCACATTGGCTTTTTTTAGTTACCTGTGCTGAATTTCTTTAAAGTTACCTACGGATGCCAGGCTGAAAACCTCTGTGATGCTCTAGGACACCCCATGCCATAGGACCCAAGTTGTAATGCCTGGGTTCTGCTTCCACCTCTGCTGCTGAATTGCTGGACAAATTTGAACAAGTCATGTAACTTTGCCTTCGTTTCAGCCTTTCATCTAACTTCTATAGAGGAGTTCTCTACTTGTATAGGGTGTTCTGTGGCTTAATAAACACATTGGGTGGGCTGGATCAGTGTGTAATAAGGTGGAAAGGACTGGGACTTGCATCTAGAACTATTAACCTCCCAAGGATATAAATCACATGAAAAGCTACAGGGATTTCACTCTGAAGAAGGTGAACATCTAAAACACACCCAAAACATTATGCACGTTACTGAAATGTAATTAAATAGTAGATATTATTATAGTAATAACTTAGCACTTTGCTTTCCAAGACTGAGAAAACATTTGGTAAACTCTAATTAAGATTCAACTCATGAAACACGACAGATTTGTAGCAACATATGTGTAATGGTGCCCAGCAACATGACCCAACAGATAGAGCAGGAAGGTAAGGAAAATACCACATGCCACCTGCAAATTCAGAGGGAATTAGATAAACAAAAGGATCCCAGGTGGAACTGGGATTAGGGCAACTTCAAATAAATTACTGCCAGAGAAAGGATTATGGAACACTAAAGACCAGTAATTTTGAAGAAGCTTTTTAATATATTTTCCGGACAATACTACTCACACCAGCAGTGTTCCCTACGTCCTATTGAGACACGAGTACTGACTCAGGTGAGGATGTGTCACCTACAGAGGAACTACTGCTGACTGCAGCACTTGAGGGTTGCAAGAACTACTCCAGCCCCGTCAAGACGTCAGAATGGCACTAGGCAGCAAGAGCCTCTTGCACAAGGCACTTCATAGGATCCTCCTTCTTCTCAATATCAAGCTCTCACATATATCAGTAAGTGAACAGAGGAATTTAATTGCAAACAGGCTCTGCTCCTCTTGTATCATAACTAATGTCTTTTGTACCTTGCGTAAGTAAACTGCATTCATTTTCACTAATTATTTTCCCTTAATCTCCATACCCTTCCCTAATCTTCATAAAAATCTTTACACTTTAAATCCATTTCATTTTTCAGTTATTTGTCATTAGCACAATGAGAGGACTGTTTGTCCTAAAATTGCAGATTGCATCTTAAACTCCTTTTCCTTTATAATTTTTATTTTTCTAAAGTACAGTTGTGCACCAGAAATTATTCATTTTTATACAAAACACACCAGTTAAAATATGCTACTTATCAGATATAAAGGAAAAATTGTTATTTCATTATTTATATAACACATCACATAAATATATCTATATAAATGTGTTCTGGTACTAAAATTTCAAACACTTCCAAAATCAAGCCTACTTAGATATTTCAAGCTAAGTCTGTCAGGTCTTAACTCAAAGCTCTTTGAACCCAGAGATTGTCAATTAATTGACTTTTACTGCTTTTGTTTCACACTCTTAAAGGTAGCATCAGAATATTTGGAGATAGAGACAAATTTTTACACACAGCTAACTTCCAAAGTCTGGGAAAGTCTGAGCTTGGGAACGACAACTCAAAAATTATCCACAGGAGTGGTCCAATGTAGCCAGAAAAAGTTGGTAATTCCTTATATTCTCTTTCTTCAGATGATCTTACCCCAAAGAAAAGACTATTGGGAAGAATTTCCATGTGTTATATAAAATCTGTAACATTTTGTAGATACCTCACCAGCATCTGTATAAAAATGTAGCACAGGGTCACAGCACTAAGTTTCAGGTGGATATCAGGCACAGCACAGCAACCCTGGTACAATGTCAGAGCACCCACCTCATTTCACTTGCAGGCTACTCAGTGGTCCACTGAGCTCAGGGGAGTCATTTGAACTTCAGGATATGTCATGTAATGGATTATCACCCCTCACACAAATCACTGAAAGTCAATGAAAAACACTTGTGGTTTTAAATAAAATCACTAGGCAGAGGGAGATTGGTAGACCATACCTATGCCTCTTTAGTCAGACCCTCTTCTCCCTCTGCTGCTGAATTTAGAAATGTCAACTGCAAAACTTATGTCCTCACACGACAGTCTCATATATTGTCTCCTAAACTTCTCTGAAGCCCTTGAAAATTCACATGAACAGTATTGAGGATAAAAGAAAAACAAAACACAACAACAAACAAACAACATGAGAGGGCTGTCCAACAATTATTGCCCTTGAATTTAGGAAAACTGCAATTAAATGCGCCAGCAGACAGTCAGGAACTTTCCAAGAGCTGTGAGGACAAATCTTTGTTTATAAAAACTTGGTTACAGTCCTCAAAATATTCTAACAGTCTGTTTTCTAGGACAGCTATTCTGAGGGATTTTTGTGAGTTATGATTTTTATTAACATCCATATCAGCTTCAGCTCCCTGTCATGGACTGAATTTCCAGACTTTCCACTTCATAAAGCTTGTTGAGTCCTATTGTATGCAAGACAAGGCTTGGATAAAAATGCTGGAGTCAAGACAGAACTAAAAAACCTCTTCTCCTCTTCCACCCTGCAAAAGATGTATAGAGACTCAATGTAAGAGCATATTTTACCAGTAGTTTTCTTAGTCAGGAGGAAAACTTATTTAGTAATCCCATTGAACAAATGACAAGTCTGATTGTCTCTGGGAGAGAAGCGAAGGAACAAAGAAACCTTGTCACACCATGTTTTTTAGGATGATGTTATTCAACCCCCACACCCTTGCCAGCAATTCCTCATGACTCATTCTCCTCTGAAAAAGCTGTTATTGATCTTATATTGAGACAACACAATTTGAGTTATTTGGTGTCTGTTTCTGTTTAGTTGGCCTTTCACAGAAGCCAGAAAACATTTTCTAGATGCATCTATAAAAAACGGAATGTAGAGAGAAGATTTTGTGATAACTTATTATGAGCAAGTATGATGACTAAACAGAGGGCAGAAGTTGCTGAGGAACTGAGATTTCTTCCAGTCCTACCTCTTCTGAGGAAGCAACAAGGAGAGAGACTTTTCAGCCTCAGTCAGAGAAAACTCCAGTTTCAGTCTCAGTTATCTATTAGGATCAACCAGCTTAAGTTCACTAGAATACCAACTGCTCCATCCCCAGCAGCTATGTATTACTCCACTGGGGATACCAACACAGAGAAGATAAAACCTTTTTTAATCTCTTTACACCAGCTAAGTACTCCCAACCACTTGAACCAGCTATTGTAGGTCTATGGTAAAACCTGAGTGGGCGATTTTGAAACATCATCTTGCTTGTACCAAAGGCAACAGTAAGCTGATTTTGGTGTGAAGGCCCTTTGGGCATCACCCTTGCTCAAAGAAAAGCCATCATAAACATCACCAGAAGCACACTCCAAAAGCAACTTTG
Source organism: Todus mexicanus (assembly GCA_013389965.1). Lineage (NCBI taxonomy): Eukaryota > Metazoa > Chordata > Aves > Coraciiformes > Todidae > Todus > Todus mexicanus. The sequence goes on from WEIS01079692.1 coordinate 27,937, forward strand.
GCAGGAATGATGAATAATGGGGAAAAAAAGAGGTCTTGAAGCCTAGGTGCTCTACTAAGATTTACTGGCAAGCAGCTGACCTGCTGTACAATCCCTGTACTCCTTGCCTTCAGCCCCACTCCGAAAGAGCCCAGTTCCCCCAGGCTCTTCTGCTGCCAGAGAGAGCTCTTGAAACCCCTCTGGAGCTCACTTCCCCCACCCCACAGCACCAGGTTATCAAAGGACCTGTATTCCTCTGCCTGCCCCCCAAAACATAAATTCTCATTTTTCACTCCCTTTCCTTTAACTTCAAACATAAAAGAAGGTACTTTTTATTGGAGTTTTATCTTTGCCTGGGCTCCTAACAACCCATACCGAACACTCTGTTATTATGGCCCCTTCTGGATTTAGAGGCACGTAAGCTGTTTGTGCTTGGCTGCATACATTGGTATTTTTATGTTCTTACATATCTTTATCTGTACGCTATCTCTGAGTACGCCTAAAACTGCTTCAAAAAAACCCACCCTAAGACTTCATTCAAATAAAACTGTAGAGAAGCGATCTGCTGCACGCATATTTCCTCATCACTTGAACTTTCACATTCGGCGAGGGCTGGAGCGCTCAGTTTTGGCCATTTGTTTTAATTTGGCCATTACTGTTAAAAGGCCATGCCCCAGATTTGGCCCCATAAAGAGGTAGTTTGCTCCAGTTTAAATGGGTATGAGACATAGCATTTTCACATCATAGAAATGCCTCTCGTCTTTTTTTTCTAATGTAAATTTTACAATGCTAATTCCTTTCATAAGAGACGTAGGAATAAGTGGCGGTTTACAGTTCAACCTTCCCCTGGTACCCATAAATATTTATTGTTTCTTGCCCTGTTTCAAGACACAGATGAAATTCATCTTCCTGGGGCAGGCGGTGAAGGGCGGGGGGNGAAGGGACGTGGAGGGGCAAACATCATCTTTAAAGTATAAATGTGGAGAAAATGAAAACAGATGCGTGGAGAGGAAAAGAGAAGCTGGTGGGAACACAGCAGGACTGGAGCACATTTTCCCTGGGAGATGGCTGCACACTTCCTCAGGACACCCCGCGGGCGGACGGGTGGATCCCCTGCGGACAGCTTTGGTGGGGTGGGGAGAGGAGAGAGGAGGCTGGGAACAGGCTCAATCTCCAGCCAGGCCCCTGGAGATGATGCGATGCACTGGCGCCTCTCTAGTTAAACCTCAGACCCTTCCATCCAGGGAGGAAAATGTCCTCTGGTGGGAGAGCCGAAGGCTGGCCTAGCACTGCTCCCTTGCCCAGGGCCTCGGCGAGGCTCGGCAGCTGGGCCATGGCAGCGTGCCCCGGCGGGCACCGCTGTGCGAGGACAGGGCTGGAACAGTGGGGAGGAAGAGGGGGAGGAGGTGTCGGGAGGGAGACCGGGAAACTGTAACTCATTGTGGATGGGCTGGACCGGCCGGGGTGGCGAGCGCTCGCAGACCAGCACATCCATCAACCTGCCGAGTGGCCCGACAGGCTGGAGCCACAGCTGCTCCCTCACTCCCCGTGTCAGGCATGATCCAGCCCAACTGTGCCGGAGCAGCGCGGTGCGGCTCAGCGTGGCCTGGCCAGGCCAGCTCCGGCCAGCACAAGTTATTGCAGTCCACCCAGCCACCACGCTGCGCCATGGCCAGCCTGCACCCCGGGCTGCCTGCGGGGCTCAGGCCCCTGGTGTCCCAGCTCTCACACAGCCTGTGATCCAGAGCCTAATGCCCTTTCAGTCCTGGCAGTTGCACCCGAGATTAATTTAACCCAGTCATGTCCACTCGCATTAAAAGCCCTGCTTGGTCTCGCATCACCTTTAAATAAGATTAACGCCGCTGGCTCCAGCAGCCTCCATGTGTGTGAGGGCAGAGCCAGACCCTCAGGCTTCCTTCAGGACTTCAAACAGGGCAGGCCAAGTGCTCTGTTTTCTTCCTTTTCATGAGGAAAGTGATTTGGGTTAAGTTCTTTCATTTATTTTCGCAGTCCTGCTGTGATGATGTTGCTCCAGCGCAGAGCTATTAGATGCTTTCAGCTCCCTGTCAATGACATCCTTGGCAGAAGAACCACAGCCTGGACTGGGAGCCACCACCATGGCATTGTGTAGTGGGGCTTTTGCTGCAGCACTGCCATGGACACCACCTGTGCCTCCATGCCAGGGTACTGTCCTTTCTGTTTCCTGGTAAGGCCACGGCCTTAAGAGCTGCAGAATGCCAAAATGCCTGGGCACAAGGACAAATCTCCATCTGCAGCTTGCCCTCTCAAATCTCCATCTGCAGCTTGCCCCTTTCAAATCTCCATGTGCAGCTCACCCCCCTACACAGCTAAGGATATGCTGGCTCAGGACATGAAGGCGCTGGCTTTGCTGAGGTGCCTGATACGCATCAGCTGCAACACCTCCCCATGTCACAGGGCATTCGCTCACAGCTCCGCTCTAAACTTCCTGCACTTTGTCTGCTTAAAGCCGAGCCAGAACACTGCTTTATTGATGGGGGTGCTGAGAACGATTTGTACAATTTCAAAGCTTTTTGGTTGAAGGATTGCTGGAGTGGGGTTTTTTTGGTTTTTTTTTTAGAGGCTGAAAATACATGTAATAACACTTCCAAAATGTATGAAATTTTCCCAACATGGCAAAGCAGCTGTATATGACACGAACCTGTCTCTGATACGTTTTCTGCATCATTTCCAAATTTTCATTGATCTTTTTTTTGTTTTGTTGGAGCTCATATGTCCTCACATGCTCACAATGGACATCTATATTATTACTTATTATTCAGCAGTATGGCTGTTATCCTAAAGGAGGAGAAAAAATGAAATGTTAAGAACAGTTCTTTAATAATCCCAATGCAATTCATAAGCTTAGGTCCTACACTAGGATTATATCAATACTCAGGAGAGTAGTGAACATATTTTAGCTTTAGATATGTGCCCACATCCTCCTGAAGTCAAAGGTACTTAAGCACATAGTCTGAATAGGAGAGGGGCGCTTTTGTAAGAATAAACCTCAAAATACTCAAAGTGCTTTCCTGCAACTGTGCTTAAATGTTAGTTCTGTCTTAGAATTATTCTACCATCACCAGAATGTAAGTTCTTTTCTGGACTGGAACAAAGAAGTATGTACTGTACCAGGGGAGAAAGTTAAATGAAATTCTGTTTACAGATGAAATGACAGGGGAGATTTTATATGGCAAATCCAGTTATTCAAAGAGAAGTTCTGCCAAGAAAAAAAAAAAAAAAATTATATCCCTATACTGAAAGAAATACACAGACAAGAGCTCAGTACAATATTCATCCAGAATCCGTAAGCTCTAATGATACCATTTTAAGCTCTGCCATCCATGCAACACCAGCTCAGGAGGGCTGGTACAGACACAAAGGTCATCATGTCTGTGTCTTGACAGTAATTTATACTAGTAGGATCGGAGAAAAGGAGGAAGTACAAGAAATCTGATAAATTCACCTCTCAAACCTGAGATATTTTACTCAAAGCACTTCTTGCAATATTTTAAGCTTGTTCCACGTGCTAGATCTGACAGGATAATGTAACAGAATGATTCTCATTGCCTCTGATATGAAACACTGTGCACGATGCAAAGGGTGGCTCTCGTGCTTATGAATGAACACACCTCTGGGGAGCCAGGCTCACCTCCAGCACTCTAATCTTTCTGCACATGTAATTAGCACTATCAATTTAGCATTTTCCTAAATGACCTCTCTACATTCTGAGAACTGCGTCTTTTTTTCTCAGCATTCATACCCTTGGAGAAGCTACAGCTACTGGTAGCCAACTTTAAACATATCTTCATTACAATCAGGAGAGGCAAGTGTTTCCGCAGCAAAGCAGACGGGAAACGAATAGAAAAATTAGATTTAGAGTGGTAATGTTTCAGTTTGTAGTGTAGCTGCTGCATTCTTAAGAAATAACATCAGGCTTTCAACTGGTGTCTGGAAAACATCATCTGCTGTGCAGGTACTCTCTCTGTCAGCTGTTGCAGGACAAAGGACAATAGTGAAAGATTACACATGATGTGTCATGCTAAAGGACTACTGTTCCACCAAACTTTTCCACTTTTCCAGCACTACATAATGTCAGAAAACACAGTGAAAAAACACCAAAAAAAAAGGAATAAAAACCCCAAACCAACAAAAAATACCCTGAAAACGTGCGAGCATAAAGCTAATTGTTGATTAAAAGGAAGTAAAAAAATCTATTAAAAGAAAAAAATATTTTCCTTAGAAAAGCTCTTCAAAAAGTTTGGTAAAATTGCTGGCTTAAGGTGAATCTATTAAAGGATGAATAAAGGCAGAGTCTTGAAAAATATTTAGAGATTAAAAAGGCTTTCCAGAAAAGCCAGCAGTCACCCAGCAGTATTTATGCTAGGTGGCTGCTCGGTATTAAACGACAGATTAAAACAGCTTCAGCTAGTCAGATAACATCCAAATTATACTTGAATCCAAGCCAGAATCACAGATCCAGATACTCCCAAGCTGAGATATTTACCGAAACTAAATCCAAATGCAACATGGTTTCATAGCTAACAAAAGAATAACAAGTAGCTGTTGCTAGTTACCGGACCTGTCATACATTATTAAGTGTGACGCAGCTTTGCCACCCCTCATGGTTGTCCTGTGCTCGGCTCTTAGAGTAATCAGGATTTTTCTTGAAATACTGGTTGCTGGACTCACATGAATACATATAACTGTCTCCTTTCTCTATATATTATTTTAAAATGTCCTAATGAATTCTCACAATAAAGTACTATGTCTTTTCTATACAGGAGGAAAAATTCGGGGCCTTGTCTTGCTTTCTTTAACATCTACAAAGAAACTCCAGCTTTATTTTCATTAAACTTTTGGCACAATACCTGAGCTTGCAATGCAGTATGTCTTATGCAAGGACACGCTACCCAAACTGACTGAGCTACTGCATCTTAGTAGGACATTATCTATCGAGTAAGTGGTAGTAGCTGGCTGGGGGAGTGCGCCTACCATGTCTTAACTGTGAGGTACTTTTGACTTAAAATCCCTGTTCTGCAGCTGACTTTGAAAATACCCCTGACCCAGAAGCTAGAGGAGATCATAAACACAAGCAGAATTAACAGCAGAATCCAAACACATTCTGAATCCACACTTTTTAATTTACTAGACAAATACTCCTCCATCTAAATGAAGTACACAGCAAAGTATACCTGGCTTCTGGCCACATAGGAAAAGACTACAAATATTGGTCCACTGCTTCCACATCCATTTAGTAAAGCCGAACTAAGCCAACTGTAACAGGAGATTGCCAAAGGATCCCTATCTCCAGCTTTGCAAATGAACATGCCTTGATGTTTAATTTTCCGTGAGTTCCTCTGCATTTAGGTACCAGCAGGAGACCATTATACTGTGACAGCACTCAGTTCTGATGACATTATCTTAAACTTTTCCCAGTTGTCCATCCTCACCCCTGTTGTGCTGCCATTAACTATTAACATTCCAATGACAACAATGAAAGATGTTAGAGCAGAGCACATTCGTGTGGTAGCCAAGCTGGGGTGCTTTCACCTGGACGTGCATAAACATTTGGCAGTAGTTATACAGTTAATTAGCTGGATCATATCATGCCAATTCCTCACAAGTCTCATCTGAGGTTCATCGCATTTATAATTCATGGATTCATAGATTTTTATGGCCAGAAGAAATCATTAGATCATCAGGGTTCCCCTTCTCTATTATAGAGGCCCTACAATTGCATTCACTTACTCCTGTTGTTAACCCAATTACTTGTGTTTCACTGTCTTCCAAAAAAGACATCCAAAGACTTCAAAAGATGGCAAACCCACTTCTCCCTTGGAAGTTTATCCCAACAGCTAATCACCCTAAGTATTACACAACTAATATAGGTTTGGGACTAATAAAGCTTAGTCCCCTATGGATTCATGTTTCATGGTTGATTGACTTCTGTGCCTAACAAGCTGTGAGCTCTGATTAAAGTTTCTTCCCATATACATAACATTTTTAAGGTCTTTTCTCCAACTCCTTGTGGATCCTCTGTGTGCTACTAGTGTGACAACTTACATTGTAGCCCTGACAGTACCTCAGATCATTATAGATCTCTGTCAGGATTCTTCTAAGAGAGGTTTCACCTATTCTTGACCACATACTTTCATGAAACCTGTAGAAACATAATTGCTTTTCAGACCTACCCCCCCTCCAAGAGTCACTGCAGAGAAACAAGTTCAAAAGATACTGGAGACACCTGTATATGTGCATGCATGCACATATACACACAGCATGGTTACTTGCATCTTTTTTTATCTAAAAAATTGTGTCTTATTTATTTGCATTTGTTGATCTCTTCCCTCCTATGTCTTTCTTTTCCTCCTCAGTATGAGTTTTGTCTCTGAATCAGACTGCCCCATAGTATCCAAGATTTGCTCTGTACTGAAGGCATGAATGCACTCTGTATTCTTTTTAGTGTGACGAACACCTCAAGTTACTTCTCTTTCTTCCCCTGTTGTATTTTTTTGCCTGGCTGGAATAATTTTTAGTTCTCTTTTCTGTCCTATTGCTAATTTTTCCTAATGTAGACATCATGATGTGAAGAAGGGCCCACATGTTCAACCGTTTTTCCATATTTTTCCACGCTAGTTGGTCCAACAACAAAAAAATATTAAAATTAATCCTTCCTACAGATCTTCCTTGTATCCTTAGACCACCGTAGTTACAACAACATTGCTAAGAGATGGGAACAGTATGCAGTATTTTCAGCATTAATCTCCCCAGTGTCAGATAGAGGTAAAAATACCTCCTTATGCTACTAAAAGCTCCCTGTCTTATATATCAAAGAATCACATCAGTCTTTTCCCAGAACATCTCACTGGGAACTCATGTTGAGTGACTTGTCTTCTTTGACCTCTAAATCCTTTCCAGAACTTTCTAAGACACAGTCTTTCCATTGTTCAGAGAGAAACTACTCACGTTCCCCAAAATACTATACAAATTACATGAAAAGTAAAGTTTGTTGCAAATTATTATTTTGGACAGAAAAAGAGTCTCTAGCCAAGTTTCCCAAAATCAATGTAAGAAATATCCACCAGAAAAATTTTAAAACTGGAGGGACTGAACATACCACATTAATCTTAATGCATTCAAATTCTGCTTTAATATTGTTGGAGAATTGGAAAAAGTAGAAATGGGCCTTCATGTGCTAATTTTAATTACTTTTTTTTTTTGGACAGAAAAAATATGTACCAAATTTCTGTAATTTCTCCTCATATTTTAGGCAGGTTTTATTCAGTTGTACTGATCATCAAGCCTCATACATCTGAAGCTAGTGAACTGAAATTGTGTGAACTGAAATTAGAGGTCATTCTGAAAACAGGAGGCTTGGCTTCCTTCAGTAATTATGATAGTAAAAATGAATTTGTATCTCAGAGAGATGTTGAAGGATACTCAGATTAACAGCTTTGATGATGTCAGAGAAAAGCAGATCTATAAGCACTGAAAACCGGTTTTAATGCTTTTTAATCATTTTGCATATTGCTCTTAACTAAATTCTATTCCAAAATTGTTTTTATTACTTAGTTCCATCCCAACTAGCCACTGTCAGTTATGCTAATTAAACAAATAGTCAGCTGTTTGACACTATTTTCCAGCTATGATGAAATCTAATAAAGACTGAGGAGAAAACTACTCATTTGCTTGTGGGAAAACTAAGGCTAACTTTCACTGGGTCATCTGACAATAAAATAAAATGAAGCGATGCTCATTTTGTTAATCGCATACCAGTTCTTGAGACAACTGCTCTACTTGAGGACCAGCTCTTTGGAGAGCTGTCTATCTCCAAGAAAGGATGGAGAACACACAGCTCCTGCCAGATAAGAAGGAACTTGTTATGCCAAATCCTAATTCTGAGGAAACTTTTCAGTGAAAAAGCTCTGAGCAGAAAATACAGCTAGATGGCTTTTAGAGACAGTCCTGTCTGCCCCTTGAACTGTCTCATATATCAAGGACATAGCTAGGTTTAAAAAAAAAAAAAACACACCAAAAAAACCCCAATAAGATGATGGTCAAGAAAAGTGGTTGTAGAAAGGGAGTGTTGGTCAAGTTGCTTTTGACTGAAGTTTGCAGATTTTAAAATTTAATAAGTTTTAAATTTAAGCTTTAATACGGTAGTAGTAATAAAGCAATAGTTTGATGCACAAAGATTTTCCATTATACCTTGTCTAAGAATATGCAAACAGCCCACAAGGGAAATAATAATCTAATTATCAAGTCTTTTAATTGAGAGAAATTAATGAGTATTCTCTATCCAGATGGTTCTAGCTGAGTTTAACAGTTGCAGAGACTCTGCAAACACCTAGTGCGTAGAAATTCCTTACCTGCACCAAGTTATTTTCCTGATCAGAACCTAATAATGGCTCATTTGTACAGCTGTTTATGTTAAACAACAAACCCGATGAAAAATTAAGAAAGAAAAAGTCTAAGCTCAACCTGAGGCAGTACATAAATCTGCTGAGACTGCAAAACCAGCACTCCCTGCATCCGCAGGAAGAAAGCCAAGGGAGGCAAACTAGGCTTCTAACTATGGAAGTTAATCAGCCGTATTTTTAGCTAGAAGGGTATTTCTGTTTAATATTCAGCCAGGTTTTAGGTTACGATGATTTAAGATTACCAACCAAAAAAAAAAAAATCTACCTGGAAAATTTGGTTTAAGGTCTTAAACAAAAACAAAACAAAACAAAACAAAACAAAACGACGATAAAATACCAACGCAGCATTAAGGATGCACCAGTATACCCGTAAGCTCCTTCCAGCCATACCTGAAAAAATACTTCCCATGAGATTACAAACAGAGGGATAATTCTCATGCATTGCGCAATGCATTCATCTCCCTTGATTCAGCATATTTCACTGAATGATAATGTCAACAGTATAGGTTCTCACTGGTCAAAATTGCATATGCGTGATGCCCCTCTTGTTTTAAGACTTTAATGGTTTTGAATCTGTACCAAAGCATAGGAGACATCAGCAATACAATATAATTTCTAACATGGGTTCATTCCTAATCTGAACACTTTTTAGTTCAAATTATTGATCATGAATATGGAGGGATTTGCTTTTGATTTTTGTCAGCTCTTGGAACAAGCCCATTGGAAATGTCACCAACGAAAGCTGCAGGTGCACATCCTCCCTGAAGACGATAACCTGGAAGAAAAGCTATGATCCTTCTGAAGTCAGTATGATGCGAGAATTATAGGAAGTCTTCTAGACATTAAAGGCGGAAAGTTCTGCTACAATCTTTTGATAGGAAGAGCAACAAATTTAACATAACTTTTGGACAGAGTGAAATTGGTTTATGAAAATGCCCCGTGGTGTGGTTGCCTGTGACAGCAGAGGACTGTTTCCCTAGAGGTCTCCTGCAATCTTATATTCCTGTATTCACCGGAAAAGATCCATTGACATCACTGCACCTGAGAAGTCTCCACGTGCCCTGAATTTTACTGGAAATCTAGCTCTTCAGATATGGAGGTCATATTTGAAAATACACCTTTTAACTCTTCTACTAATTTTCTGTCATGAAATAGGCACAGATTTATATGTTAATATTTGAAAAAAAAATAATAATCAGTGATAGGAACACAAAAATGCCAGGTCACTTTGCCGTGCCTAGACACAGTGACATCTGAACACAAACCAAAATATATTGCAAAAGAGAAGCCAGTCCTTGCAGTCACTGACTGAACAGAAATCTCTGGCAATCTTTACC
>WEIS01079694.1:0-11431 GCA_013389965.1 Todus mexicanus
TCTCCTCGTAAGATTTTCCCTCACAGTAGGAGGGGCGAGAGAATCAGAAGAGTAGAAATGAGAAAGCATGTGCATTGAGATAAAGACCATTTAAGAGGTACAAAAAGAGCTGTACAAGAAACCAAAGCAAAATAAGGAATTCATTCACTACTTCCTATTGGCAGACAGGTGTTCAGCCATCTGCAGGAAAGCAGAGCTTCATCATGCTTGAGTAGACAAATGGCTAAACTCTAAACATGTACCTACCCCCCTTCACCCTTTTCTCATCAGTATTTATTGCTGAGCGTGACATTACATGGACTTTTGGTCAGTTTGGGTCAGCTTTCCTGGCTGTTTTCTCCTCACAACTCCTTATGCACATCCAACCTATTCTCTGGTTGGGCAGGGTGAGAAGCTGAGAAGGCCTTGCTGCTGTATAAGAATTTCTCAGCAATAACAAAAATATCCTTGTGTTACCAAAATTGTTTTGATCACCAGTCCAAAAGAGTACTATATGAGCTACTATGAAGCAAATGAACTTAAGATATATATTTACGATTTATTTACAATTAATTTTTACAAATGATTTCCTGATTACATAACATTTATCTTGAAATATTTATATGCTCTAGGATTAATAAATATTCTTAAAATTATTTTGAAAAAATATTTTGACAACTGACATCCTATGATAAAGTAAAAAAAAAAAGTATATACATTTCTTGATATATATGTAGTTAGATGAAAACAAGTTATTGTAAAGTCCTAACTTTATAGAAAAGGTTGTATTTTGTTGGGGGTTTTTGTGGTTTGGTTTAGTTTATTCTGACTTTCCAATGTCCTGGTCAGAACTATTTTGAGTACAGTATTGTTCTCAGCAGCAATGATTTGGATATCTACTCTAGGGTACAGAATAAGCTTCTTCCTTCAAGTCCACTTTGTAGTATTCTGTTTGATTTCTGACTAGACTCATGACTTTTAAGATATGGTAATGAAATTGCCTACTCCCTGTTATTTCTTCCCCTGTACTGGCTTATGTTACAATCATGAAACAATGATTCAGGCAAGCAGAAGTCAGTAGAATACATTAGTATTATTTTCAGTAGTTTTGCATATCTACTGAGGTATTTATTTTCTCAACATACTATTCATATAAAATGATGACACCAAATATATTGCTTAGATTGTCAATATTTGTCTTTAAGTGCTAAATGCTTTCTTTTTTTCTGGTTTTAACCTAAAAATGTAACCAAACAGAAATTAAAGGTTGCACGCCCCATACTTTCAGCTAGCTTTTATGTCTATTTTTTAAAGAAAATAATTCCACTAGTCTTCTGGTTATTGAGATTTCTGTAGTGACAAGGCCAGTTCCAGCAGAGATCTCACCTATAACTGTTTCAGAGTAAAATAATTACAGACAAAATACNAGATTGGATGCTGCACTTAGTGGCGTGGTTTAGCCGATGCCATGGTGTTAGGTCACAGGCTGGACTTGATGACCTCAGAGATCTTTTCCAGCCTTAATAATTTTGTGATTCTGTGAAAATTTTTTTGAAAAAAGTGTTATCATATTTTTCATTTCATATTAGTACATGCCTCCTTGCACATGTATGTTATTGTGGGGATACTTGCGTGGTCTACCTTTGGTGAAAGGTGTTGGATAACTGCAACTGTTATGATGAGAATAGTGTAGCTACTGTGTGGGGCTGGGACACACAAAACTGTCTATGAAGTATATATGTGTAACTCAGAGTGAGCCAGGATGAGAACTTCTGAGGATTAGTTATAGAGGGGTATTAAGACTTTTCTTGTCACATAAATTATCATTTTGTAAGTGTCTAGTACTGTCTGTCTGTTGTACTGCTGATATTGATCTGCCATGAAAGGTCACAGGAGTTATTTACATGTTTTTGATAAATTAATAAACTATTTTAATCAATTTCAATTGATTTCAAATTAAAATCTTGTTTATCTACTTCTGGTAAGAATACTGACTACAACACTGAAGTGATTAAGTTTGACTGCTGTATTCATTATTGGCAAACAGTCAATAACACAAAATACATATAATCACTCTATATTACTTGAAGAGATCAGTCACTAAAATGGATGAAGTTCAGGTGAAGATTACTTAGCTGTTCTTATTTTATTGAAGGAATTATTATTTGTTTTTTTCTCTGGCATGCTGAAAAACCTGTTCAATGCTATAGTGAAAAGGTACGGATTCCATGAGATGATGCACAATTTCATAAAGTAAAATATTTTTTCAAAGTAGTTCTGAATATAAATATGAGTTTTCTTGTTTCCTAGCACATTTTGGCTTTAAGATGAATTTGAATTAATAAGTAATAATATATGTTTCTATGTATTTGATCACTTCAAGTTCTCAGATGTTCTTGGAGTTAAATACAACAGCAGTCAGGTTTCTTTCTAGAACAATTTTACAGATCTTTATGTGTCACACCTGCCACTTCGGAAAAAAAAAAAATTGGAATATTCTTGGGTTTAATTTGTTGAAAGGTTGATCATTAGATAACAAGCTCCTTAGCCTCAAAATGTATGTTCTAAGTACACCTATTTTGTTTCACAAACAGTGCAGTTCTTAACTATAAATGCTTCAACATTTACAATACATTATTATACTTCTCCAATATGATTCTCTCTTCCTGTAGGAGTAATATGTTTCCATTCACTGGATCACACTTTCTGTTGGTTAAATTAAAAAAGAAAAAAAAAAAAAAAAAGAAAAAAGTTATACTAAATTTGCCATACATACCTAAAGCTAACAAGGATTTGGAATTTGGTCACATTTAACAAATGTTGCACATCCAGAAGTTTATTACCACTTTAATTTTTAATACTGTGCCTTGGGATTTTTGTTTCTCTGTTTTAAAAGTACAGTTTATGTCTCTGGTAACTTATTTCAAGTCTAAAGCAAACCCATTAATAGCTACTATTCCTTATCCTTATTTCTCAACAGAGGAGCCCCTATTACTCAAAGGGTTTTTAAACCTCCTTTATGTTCTGTATATCAGGAATTGTGCATCTTACAAGTTAAAACTTTGGACATGGAAATGTAACCAAATGCCTCCTTATAATAATTATTAGTTTGTGAAGTGTATTTACCCTTCCTTCTGAGTTGATAGCAGTGTGCATTACTGTGTCAGTGAGAAATAACCTCTCAGTTATGAAAATGTCTTGGCTTTGTTTTATCAAGATACAGTCTTCAAAATATCCACTGATTGGATCTTTAAAATAATATCAATTACTTCTCTTGTAACTGAAGTTAAACTACCAAAACTGTAATTTACCTTGTCCTTAGACTTTCATTTAAATAATATTGAATTGTGTTAATCTGTTTTACAGCTCCAAAATATACTGACAACATGAAGCTGTATTTGTACATTAGTCCAAATAAGCTTGACTTGTTAAAGATGATTTGAAGGAAGGTATTTATTGTATTATTTTTTTTTTTAAATTTGAGCTGTGCTTTATAAAGTATCTTTAGTACAGGCTTGTCAGTATGACTTCATGTGATCAAAAATACTACAGTTCTGGAGAGCACTGGCCCAATTCTAACTCAAAGCTTGCTGATATTTCATGCTACAACATGATTCAAGCACAGAACTTCTTATTCATTTTCATCTCAGGTTGCTTTTCCACCTTCTACCTTTTCTCTGACACTTCTTCTATTTGCTGTATGTTTCTAAAAAGCTGCCCAGGAATCCTTCTGATAGACTTTCTTGCTCATTTAAAGCTATGTACCTTACTCTTGAAACCTGAATCACTGCTAAACTTTTGAAGTTGATCTTTTTATCATCCCTACTTCTTGCCCTTAGGTTTGCATCATACAGTCTTATCTGGACACATCTCCATTAAAAATTTAGTGTTGATAATGTAGGAGTTTTGTTGTTGGTTTTGTTGTTGGTTTTGTTTGTTTGTTTGTTTGGGGAAGGGGGTTGTTTGGTTTTTTAGTGCTTTACAGTGTGCCCTAGAATGCCTCTCTGATGTGTTCAAAGCAGTTTTGTCCCCAGTGGAAATAAAATATAATTCTTACAAAAGCATCATATAGAGTAATGGGGACACATTAGCTCTGTCCTCCAGTTAGCTCTCTATGTATGTGCCTAAGACAGGCAACTGCGGTGAATATGATTTCAACAGACACAATGTGAAATACGTCCTAGAAATGTAATAAATCATAATAAAGGGAACTTCAGTCTATCTATATTTGCACTGCAGCAGTCAGTAATGTATTAGTTCACTCCAAAGGTGTAAATTGGATTCCCTTCAGCAGAAGGTAACTTGGAAGATGGTCTCCAGGAAAAATACTCCAACGGCTGACAGGTGTCAAGAGTATGAGATGAGGCAAACTCCAGAATAAAATCCGCTCAGTGAATTCAGCTGTTTCACTCTACAGAACTGCTTCTATTGTATTTTTCTTTTTGCTAAGACAAATATAATTGCACTCTCCCAAACCTCCACTTAAACCATTGGTACTCTAGGGCCCAAAATAATCCCTACTATCACAGTCAGCAAATGAGTTTCTCTAATTCAGGAGTCACACTCAATTTCTTTTAGAATTTCTTTAGAAGAGAGGATGATTCAGGTGTCTGTCTCTACTGGGAGTATAGGGAGGTTTAGTTAAATGTGTTCCCAAATACTCCCCTTTGGTTACATACCTAAAGTAAGATGGAACGAACCCAAGCTAATAAAGGTTTATTTGAGGACAATATGGTAGACAAACAAGAAGGATTTATCTTTAGGCAGAGATCTCTCAAATAATTGAAGACAGGCTTTAAAAGAGGTTCAAATGGGTCACAGAGTTGCTGAAGTCCCTTTTCTGAGTGCTTTTTATCTACTACCATAACTTTTACCTGTAATGATAATAGGGTCTCTATACATGACAGTTTCTGATCTTGTGTAAGCCCCTCTACTGTGTGAGTAGCCTAAAGACCCTCTAGCTCTTTAGTAGATAAGAAAATAAACAACAAAATTCTCAAAGCAAACAAGGAAAGAAACAAACAAAAAAGTTTCAGAAGAATTAAATGTGGCAACATGCATCTCTCCTCTGTAATTGTTCTGTTGGAGGACAAATATAGCAAATTGCAGAGGCAGAAAAAGATACTTTGAACAATACCAAAGTATTTTGGTTTTTTCTCGTATGTTCTCCAAAGAAACATGGAAGTAACAATAGGTGAAACCTTTAATTGTCTCATGATTATTTAGGGCATACAAATGTTGATTTGGTAACCAATATGTTTGAAAAGGATCTTTATTTTTGTCTCATATCAAAGATAACACTGGCTATTTGTTATTCTGCAAACAAGACTATTTCCATTTCACACTGCATGTCTGAAGCTCAAAATCAAGTCCCAGCCAGATTTAAATGCACCAAATCCATCTTTGGATTCACAGCATGTTATAAATTGCATCTCGCTCCACCAATCTGCGCTCTGCTCTCCCATTGTTTCAAACAAATTCACCATTAGAATTGGAGGAAAACTTTAATGTCTTTTATAATTTATAAGAAGTTCTATCACAACACGCCAGCAGTTATCCTTTTCTGGCTTAATCTACTGTCTATGCCTAAGCTACTGTATCCACTATGAAACTGCATATGTGCCTCTGGGCTCCCTCTCATTCCTTTTATGTGCTGATAAACTACATAAGACTCCCTTATCAGAAGATACAGAGATGGGGGGGAACATCTGTATTATTCTTCACGTCTGAGATTTTCATTGTATGGGACTAAAGTTGTACTTAATGTACATTTATAAACATTTTTATTGTGTGATGAACATTTTATTTCAGATATTTTTAATATTAAATAGCATGAGGACAATGAATTCTCATACTTTAGGGCATAAACCCAACTAACTGTGGTTAGGAAGAATCAAATTCTCCTAGTAGCCCTTCACTGCTGATTTACAAGGCATATAATTTATGTGAGTTTTGTTTTCCTTCACAGTAACAACTTGGGTTTATTATCGAAAAGGCCTAAACCTGGTGAGAGCTCTACGTATTTATGGAAGATACAGGCTCATGAAATAATTTATTGTGCAAAGGAAAAGGAATAGGAAATAGAGGATTTCAGAATGAAATAAGAGAACCAGGAGGTTATACTGGAACATGATAAGTGTCTTGGGATGAAAGCTGAGTTTAAAACAGGGCTGCCAGACCTATCACAGGTCTGGAATTTCAGCTTCTTAAAAATGGAATAATTTCAGTGTGAAACTATACTACTACTTCTGGAAATAATGAAAATTACCCCTGTCTATGTATGAGAAAAGACCAATAAAATTTTTGTGTAAGATTATATTCTATATGCTTTTATTGTTATAACGCATCCTGGAACCATGGTCTCATTGTCTTCATTTTCAAGAGTGGCAAGAGTGGTCCTGTAGGGAAGACAAGCTGGGAGCCAAGATCAGACTACTGACAGCAAGGCAGAAAAAAAAAAAGTGTTAGCCTAACTAGCAAAAGATGCAGTCCCACAATATCCAAGTAGGTAGACCTGATCAGGTCCAAGGTCAAAGCAAGAATACAAATCAGCAAGGCACAGTCAGGATCATAAAGTGTAAAGCTAAGAATAGGCATATCTGCAATGTAGTTCGAGCCACAACAAGACCCAGGGCCTAAGCTTCAGTGCAGTTCCTGTATCAAGGAAGAGAAACTGTAGGAAGGCTGTTTTTCACAATTTAGTGTTTTTAGAGAAGACTGATACAAGCTTGCCGAGCTGCACTGTATCAACTTGTGTTCAAGCCTCAGTCTGATACAGTTCAGCTGATGTATTCAGACACCTGATATTCATTCACATTCCACTTCTCATCACAGTTTCAGATCTAGAGTGGATAAAGTATATAAGCCTACAGTTTAGAAGTGATCAAAAAGAAGTACTAGTGAAAGAAATCCTAAAGAAACATCCAGAAAATGAGAGGACCAAGGAAGACAGTGACAAAATGACTAGAATTATGGATAATACAAGGAAATATAAGGATTGTTTGAAAAAAGGTCCTTACAAACCTAGATTATTTAAATTGAAGGTGAAATTATTCTTCATAAAGTGGAATATGGAACTTCTGTTGAACAGAGGTGTGTGTGACCCTAAGTCTATATTGAATACTATTGGTGTATAAGTCAAAGGATGGTAATGGGAAGGTGGTGGCTAATAAGGATGCACTGGGTAGTGTATCTCTTGAGCATGACCTAAATTACATGGAATAAGGGGTAAAAATTGTACTGGTTCTGGCCAGGATGGAGTTTATCTTCTTCATAGCAGCCTGTATGGTACTCTGGTTTGGATTTGTGACTAAAACAGTGTTGATGCCATAGCAGTGTTTTAACACTGAAGGCCTCGAGGCCTTCTTTTTCCTCATTCTGTCCAACCCAGCAGGTGGGTTGCAGGTATGCAAGAAGTTAGAAGAAGACACAAACAGGATGAGAAGATATTCCATATAATAAAATATCATGATTTGCAATTAACATTCAGGGAGAGAAGGAGCAAATGGGAAAGTTCATGGTTATGGCGTTTATCTTGCCAAGTAACTGATATAAATTATGAAGCCCTGTTTCTGTTTCCCTGGAAATGGCTAAACATCTCCCTGTAGCTGGGAAGTAGCAAATGAAATTCTTATTTTGCGTTGCTTGCACATGATGCTTTGCTGCAAATATTGAATTATCTTTATCCTGACCTACAACTTTTTCTGGTTTTACCCTTCCAATTTTCTTCCCCATCATGGGGATGGGGGCGTGGGGGGTTGGGGAGTGAGCGGCTGGGTTGGGGCTTAGCTGTTGGTCATGGCCAACCCTCCACAGCACTAGAAGTAACTTTAGACACCAGATGGTTGATAACCCCTATTTTAAATTTCTGGTACTCCTGCATTTAATGAAAAAAGATTAATATACTGTTTACAACAGTTGCAAAGTACAGTGTACAACGCTTGCATGCATACTATTCATCATGTCAGCTATTCTACCTTAATGTCTAAAGTATTACAGGATAAAGTAATTTTCTTCATTTGAATGCTAGTGAATATGAAAAGCATTTTTTTCCTCTATCAGTCTTGCTTGGTATAGATATGCCGATCACATATGTTTCTCTCAAAAACTAATGTGCAAAATCATAAACACAAGTCTCCATTTTATTGATGCACTTAAATTAAGCATTAACAGAAAACAATAGACTCTAGAATTCCATAAACAACTGCAGTTTATCATCCCCAATTAAAATTCATATTTCATAAACAAATTAGTTTACATGGACACGCAGAAGATACATTTTGTAACTGTGTTAGTGTAATTAACTTTCTGTCAACCATAGTCACCCGATCTCATCTAGTTAAGATGGAAGTCTCATTCTTTGCTCACCATGAGTAAATCCTTTCTCTCCAAGGAGACCTTCTATATTTTCTGCTGTGCGCTAGATTTTTAACGCATCGTTCACTTTCCTAATTTATCTACTCATCAGCAAAATATTTTGCAAATCTTGGTTAAGCTTTTCACAAAGAATTCAGCTTCACCTGATTCGCCTGACAAGTCCTAACACTTTAGGTTCTAAAATGATGCAAAAAAAGATAGATTTAAATAAGTATTACCACACCATAAACTGAACTTTAAAGCATTTAATGGTAGTGGAACCCCCAAAGACGTTTTATTCCATTTGAATAAGGTTCTTTTGCACAGCTTTGCAGTATTTCCAGATTAACTCTATCCTATGAAGCACTCACTAGATGGATATTTTTTTTCACCTGCTTTGAAAGTATCAAAACCATAAAATCTTTGTGTCTAAAGATCGGTCATTTGTCTATAGAAACCTTCCCATACTCAAACTTTTGGACACAAGATATTAACTCCTAGATTCTCCCTGCTACATCTTCCTGGTACAACTACTTCTGGTACCAGAAAATTAAGACCTGCTCAAGACAGATGTGAGTCATCAATGCTGGTACTTCTAACACCTGCTAGAAAGTGTTTGAGGCCTGTTCTAATTTGCTGACTATGCTTGGAGATTGAATTGCAGAGTCCTATTCGACATAAGCAAAAACAACCCTAGGGAGTGTATTAAATATTTAACCACACTAAGCTGACTTCTAGTGCTCAGTATAAAGGAATTACATTCCTCTGTAATCTTTAATTTATTCATGTAAATATTATGTAATATTTCTGAAAAATATTTTTGGCTAACTGTAATTTCTTTCATGTGCTTCTTCAGTTCCTTCTTCTCTACCTTCTCACCTATCTCTTCTGCATTTGTCTACATCTTAGCATCATTAAATCCAAACATCATGGCATAGATCAAAAAGTCAGGTTATCAGAATTAACTCAAAACCATTCAATTATTCACTCAAATTTATTAACACCCTCTTGCCCATAATTAAGATTTAACTTTAATACCTAAAATTATGTCGATTGCATTTCAAGCCATTTCAAGCTTTCTCTACCAGATATTTTGTGCTTCTGTTGCTTAGCTAAGGGTCACTTGAAACTTCTTCAGTTAGTCTGCTGGAACTATCAGCACATTGATTCCATGCAGTCGAGTAGGTAACATACTTGAGTTTGGCAACTCTATGTTATTCATCTTGTTCAATCAGTATTTCTCCTTAAAAAGCAAAAATAAATTAATTTACTTTGTCTTCAGTATCAATTACATGATGAATAAAGCCTTTGTTTTTATGCAGCTCTTTTTCAAAATGTAACTGTTTGCATAACCATCTGGTGATTCATGTCTAGCATTTCTAGTCCCAAGTCTTTTTTATTTCCCCTCTCATTGATACAGTATTTAGGTTCTCACAGTATAGAAGTAAATGAAATCTAAAGGTGAAAAATTACTAGAGAGCTAAAGCAACAAGATAATTCTAAACAATTACTTAACATATTACTCTAGTGGAATTTAAGAAGGGTAGAAGAATCACTACCTAATGATCTAAGACCAAAAGATTTCTGTATCTACTTAGGAAAAAAAAATATAAATGTGATGGATCAAACACAAAAGATACACTAGATCACTATACAGAGTGTTTATTAGACAGGCATGGAGATTGACAGACAAAAGCAATACTGTGTCCTTCACAAGTAAGACTTTGGACCATAAGGACTGTCCAAAACTCGCACAAAGTATAAAGGAAGTGGCAATGTAGTGAGTAAAGGGCAATTTCCCATTTTATAATGACAAAATTAAGGTCACTAACATGAACAAAGGATATTTAAAGAGAAACTTGAGTACCTGAAAGATTTTCATTCTGTGTTTGTTTAAAAAATGGTAATCTAAACTCATAAATATTTGGTGACACTTTTAAATTGTTATATATCCAAAATCTGCAGCTTTTTTTCAGACATTCCATGGTAGAGATTCTTTTTTCCTTCAATCTTACTGCTCGTAGGTGGTGGGGGAAATGAGAGAGGAAAAATATAGAAGCAACCAAGACTAGTAGAAAAGATTATGCATGAAGCAAGTTAATAGCAACCATAATAAAGAAGATAAATAGATAGATAGATAGATAGATAGATAGATAGATAGATAGATAGATAGATATAGGAGAGGGGTCAAAAAGACCTGGGAAAATACATTTTGAGCTACCAGGTTGCAGTATTTCCAGTATGCACTGAAATTTTGGCAGCTGAAGTGAGAGGAAGCTGTGAATATGTGACAAGGTAAATAGGAGCTGAAAATGGAAACCTTGAAATCCAAACAAACCATTTTGACATATTTGCCAGCTGGAGCATCAAGCTGACAATTAAAAATCACTGACTTAACATAGTCAGACACAATAGAAACACAAATATTGGTAGAAAACAATGTGAGAAAGAATATGCCACACATCAAGATGCATTACAACTGCTAACAAGAAAATAAAATTCAGAAAACAACTGGGGAAAAAAATCCAACCAGGAAACAGAATAAAATGAATTAGTGTGAAGTGCTTCATAAGCTTGGGAGCCAACAAGTCGTTCTGGGCACCTGAAAACACACTTGGCCCAAAGGTTTCTAATACCTCTAGTTTATATTAGCTTTACTTCTCCAGAATAACACTCATGACGTATCAACTGTGTATTTAAGACATCATTTTCTGCAAAGATTACTCTTACTCCGCTTGCCTGCTGCCTGCAGTTTGGCAAAGCTCTCTACTCCTTTCGCTAGTCAATTATCTGCAGGATTCACTCTACAAGTCCACCTGCCTAAAAAACTGAAGTGAATGAGCACAAACACTCCAGTCTATAGTTCACCAGCACTGTTCAATTATTTACAGTTACAAGGAACATGTTGTCTCTAAGTTCTCTTTAGGTCCATGACTGTCCCACTTCAGACTTTAAACAGATGATAAATCACAGATTTTGGTATGTTCAGTTCTCTAAATACAGGTCAGAACTCTATGACAGACTGGAACAGATGCACCAAATGTTTCAGATACCCTACCTGGCATTCCATCCAAAATCATCATTACCCTAGACAGTA
>WEIS01079699.1:0-16937 GCA_013389965.1 Todus mexicanus
TGTCCGTGTCCCGCCCACCATGGCCTGTCCCACCATGGCCTGTCCCTTCCCCGCCGCAATTGCCTGTGCCTGTCCCGCCCGCCATGGCCTGTCCGTGTACCGCCCGCCATGGCCTGTCCCCCTCATCCCAAAGTGTGTGCCCCGCAGACGCACAGAAAGGTTTCACACAGAATCACAGTGTCACACAGATTGGAAAAGATCTCTTAAGATCATCCAGACCAGCCTTTGAGCCTAATCTTTATCACCCCTCAGACATGACCCCAAGCGCCTCATCTCTAAGCCCTTGAAACGCTTCGAGGGATGGGGACTAAGCCCTCCTCCCTGGGCAGCCTGTGCCAATGCTGGGCAACTCTTTTAGGTTGGTAAAGACCTATAAGATCATCAAGTCCAACTTTTAGCCCTATTCTTTATCACCCCTAAGACATATCCCCGAGCACCTCATCCATACACCCTTTAAACACTTCAAGGGATGGGGACTAAACCACCTCCCTGGACAACTCTTTAAGGTTGGAAAAGACTTACAAGATCATTCATTCTAATCTTTATCACTTCGAAGACATATCCCCAAGCACCTCATCTCTATGCCCTTTAAACACTTCAAGGGATGGCGACTCAATCCCCTCCCTGGGCACCCTGTGCCAATGCTGGGCAACTCTTTTAGGTTGGAAAAGACCTATAAGATCAAGTTCAACCTTTAGCCTTATCTTTAACACCCCTAAAACACATCCCTAAGCACCTCATCTCTACACCTTTTTAAACACATTGAGGGATGGTGACTCAACTCCCTCCCTGGGCAGCCTGTTCCGATGCTGGTCAAGCTTTTCAGAGAAAAAAGTCTTCCTAATATCCAGCCTAAACCTCCATTGGTGCAGCTTTAGGGCCGTTCCCTCTTGTCCTGTGATTCTTTACTTGTGAGAAAAGACCAGCACCTGCCTCTCTACAATGTCCTTTCAGATTGTTGTAGACCCATCCCGCCCCACACCGTGTCCCCCTGTCCCCCCACATCCCACCACAGCTCCTCCTGCCACATTCCCACTGCCCCATCCCCACCCATGTCCTCGTTGCCATCCCAGTCAGTCCCCGTGTCCCCTCCTCTCTCCCTCCCTGTGTCCCCACCCTGTCCCCTCGGCCCCCCTGTGCCATCCCAGCCTCTGTGTCCCCCCTATCCCAGCCCCACCAGTCCCTTGTGTGTCCTCACACGCCCCCACCCTGCTCAGGGTGACCCAGTGCTGCAGGCACATGGCCTCAGCCTAGTCCCTGCATTGCCCTGTGCCCCCTGCCCCGCTTGGAGGACACCCCCCTGAGGATCCCCCAGCAGCAGGACCCCCACGCCATGGCCCTGCCTGGGTGACTCTGCAGCAGGGGGGTCTGCATGGCCCCCTCACGAAGCCGAAAGACCCCCTGCTGCTCCTTGGGGCTGAGCAGAGACCAAGTCCTTGTCCCCTCGCATGGATGGATAGAGCTGAGGTGCAGGGTGGCCCTGGGGACAGAGCCGTGACACCACCAGGATACCCCCCAGGTCACTTCACCCCATCAGGGCTGAACCCCAGCACCCCCTTGGTGACACAGGTACCCTCCTGCGGAGCCAGCTGGGCTGGGCTGAAGGCTTTATTGAAAAATCCAAACCACACGACGTAGGAATTATTATCATACAATGAAAAAAAACCCCCAAAACAAAAACAACAAACAAACCAAAATCAACCCAACCTGCAGTGGAGGGGCACCCCCACCCTCCCTGCCACCAGCCGCCAGCGCCAGGGACTGCGGGGGACACACTGTCCCTGTCAGCGCCCGGCCAAGATACAAAAAAAGAGGAGAATTAGTTTCGGCCGAGAGTGGTGTCGCCATCCCCGAGCCCCCGCCGCCGCCTCGACCCCCTCGCCGCTCCCCAGTCCCGACCCGGCCTGGAGGCCTGAGGTAGTTGGGGGTACCCCACGCAAGGGAGACCCCCCCCAGAAGAGCGGGGAGGGTTTTGGGGCTCCCAGTGTCCTGCAGGAACGCGACGGTTGGTATTGCATCCGGAGGGGAGCCGGCGTGGGGCAGGGTACGGCCACGGTGGGGTGTGGGGAGGCAGCAGGGTCCCTGGGGGGGGGATCCCCAGTAGGGCTGACTGGAGGATGTGGGGACACCGGGTCCCCGCACGGTGGACGGCTGCGTAGAGGGTGGCAGCCCCGAGGCCACGGTGATGGGCTGGGATGGCTGGGCAGGGGGACGCAGGCGGGTCCCACCGCTCTGAGGACCAGCCAAGAGCTGACGGGCGTCACTAGGAAAGCACACGGTGACGGCCCAGTCACTCTGGGTGATGCCCCTGCTTTCTGTGGGGAGAAAGGCCAAATTCTGCACCCTCAGCACCCTAAGGAGGCTGGTCTGGATGTCTTGCCCCCAAGGAAGGGTGCAGGCAGCAATGCTGCCAGGGGGGGAATGGCACCCTGGCCCGGCAAGGGGCACCGGCAGGACCATTGGGGCGGCCACGGGGGACAGGGACGTTGCTGTGCAGTCTGATGCCGCTGTCCCTGCCACAGCAAGAGGAGCTGGGGGGCCCGGAGCTGGCAGACAACCCCCTGCCCCCTGAGCCCCCTGCTCCAAGGCACAAAGGTTCCCTGGCCAATGCCAGCCCTAAAGCCACCCCTGCCCATGGCAATGCCAGCATCGACCCCCGTGCATCAAAGAGAGTGGCAAGGACACAAGGGTTGCACCAGCCCAGAGCAAGCGAGGATGGGGAGTTGCTCACTCTGGTTCTGGAGTGCTCTGGTTTTGGGGCACCCTGGCTGCTCCCCAAACCCTCTGTGCTGCTGCCCTAGAGCCACACCCCGTCCTCAGGAGCTGGTGGCTTGTGCGGTGGCACCACGGTTGCCCAAACCCACGCCCAGCACCTTGCGGAGGGTTTATTGCTGGCATGAACACAGTGATCTGTCGGGGCAGGGCAGCCCAGCTCCGGCGAGGGAGCAGGAGGCATTTTGGGGACCTGGAGCTCACGGCAGCATCCCTCCTGCTGCCCCCCCACTCCCTCCTCACTGCCAGCTGCTCCTGGTACCCCAGTTTCACCAGCCGGGTTGTCCCATGGGAACACTCCCCTCAGCCCTGCAGTGGCCAAAGGCACTCGGTGCCCCCGCCGGAGTGGGGGGAGCACACCTAGCACCAAGCCCAGCAGCACCCCAAAAGCTGGCTCCTGACCCGGCAGCACCCCCGGGGCCCTTGGCACCGTGGAAGGTTCCTTCACAGGGTCGGGGATGTTCGTGCCGAGCCAAGGACCAGGTTAAGGCTGGAGAAGCAGCGAGAAGCGAGAAAAACCCGACCGCTCTCGCTCAGCCAGAGCCGGCTTTGAGAGTTCCGAAAAATCTGTGCAAAAACAAAACTAAAGGGTTAAAGACCTCCCCCGAGAGAAACCCCCCCAACCCCAAGCAGCTCTAATAAATACACGTGCGGTTTATGGCTGGCGTCGGGCCGGCAAGGCCTCGCTCTCGGCCCCGGGGTCTCCCAGGCAGCTCTGGGCAGGGCGGCCGCGGGGGACAGCGTGTGCTTCGGGGTGGCTTCTGCTCCGCTTGATGGTGGATCTTCCCAAAAGGCTGCACCCAGCTGGGTCCTGGCCCCCAAGGGCTGCTTCTGCCACGGGTGTTATTCTGCAGCTGGAGGGCAGAGAGAGGGTAAGGGGGTGCAGAGTAATGTGGTGCCCCCGCAGTATCCGTCTACCCCATCCTTTGCAGGGTGACAGAGCCCCGGCAGGGCCTGAGCACCCTGCCCAGGGGCCATGTGGGTCCCGCAGGCTCTTGCAGGGGTCAGGGTGCCTGTGGCTTTGCCAACATGCGCCAACTCTGCTTGTGCCAGCCGGAGGGCCACTGCTGCCCACTCGCTGCCTGTACTGCAGCCAGGGCTTCCCCACCCTGCCCTGTTCCTCCCAGTGCAGCTTCCCGGCCGGAGCAGAACTGGGATCCACTCACCATCCTCCTCCCAGCCCTCGGCCACTCCCGCCAGCTCGTAGTGCTTCTTGCGCAGCTCCCCCAGCTTCTGCCGCTCCTTCTGCAGCTGGTTTTCCAGCTCCAGCACCCGCACCTGAAGGACAGGGTGCACACCATGGCCACCCTGCACCCTGGCCCAGCATCTGGTGCCCCCCACTGGCACGGACCCAGGTGGGGCATCCCCATTTCACACCCGTTATCTCCCCAAAATCAAGCCCAAAGCCCGCTGAGGGACATCCCATGAGTGCTTTGATGCTGGGGAGGGGACCGAGCTCAGGTTGGTGCTGCCTGTGAAGGCAGGTGAAGGCAGGGGGACCCATGTGGGCACCCCAGGAAGAAAAATTCCCCAGGGATGGCTCATGCCAGGTGAAGACGGGCACTGCAGGGGCAGGGACTGTCCACGGGCTGTTGTGTCATGATGGGGAGAACGCTGGGGAAGGCTCAAGGATGAACTGCCCGCAGCTCCCGGGCATATCCATCTGTTCCCTTCACACCTTGGGCTTTCCCCGTAAGCTGGTGCTGCCTGGAGTTAAGCAGGGTGCCCCCCACCCACCTCTCCTCCAGCCCAGGCAGCCTCTCGCTAGCCCAAGCCAGGCTCCAGCGGGTGTGTTTCCCAAAACCTGGAGGAACATACTACCTGTGAATCCATCTCCTGACGCTTGATCTGGGTGAGCGTCATGCTGGAGAAGTCCATGCTGTCTGCGGAAAAAGACAACACCAGCTCCCCTTGAGCTCTGCTCCCCTGTTCGGACCTCCCAGCAGCTCCAGTGCCACAGGGCAGGGTCTGCCACCATGGGCTACACAGGCAGAGACCCCCAGGGCACAGCCAAACAAAGATGGTGAGTGAAAAGAGACGAGGTTTCAGGGCAGGTCTATGCTCCCCGCAGTCCCACACTTACCTTTCTCCTCCACCTGTGACTTCCCAGCCTTGGTGGAGGCCACCACGCTGGCCGTGGCCTGGTTGACCCCTCGGGAAGCTTGCTGGAGCTTGCAAAGGTTGGCGCTGTCTTTGTCTGCCTTCACCTGCCGGGGCAGCGAGGAGGGGCGCGCTTACACCCTGCTGGGCGAGCAGACCACCCAAGGCCAGGGGAGCAGCCTTGGGGACCCAGCATCTCCAAGAGCCGAGCGCTAGCAGCGGCGGAGGGAGCTGCTGGGTGATGCCAGCAGGGGTGGAGGAGGCTCCTGAGGTGCCGAGCTCCTACCTTGGAGGCTGCCACAAGCTGGGCAGTGCTGGCTGCGATCTCCCGGGAACAGACCATCAGCTCCTCAAATGTCCCCTTGCCTTGCACCACCAGGTCGGCAGCATCACTGCGGGAGGACAGAGAGAGGGGCTGGAGCATCCTCCCGCCAGCCCTGCCCCCTCCTCCTAGGGACAGCAGGACCCTGCCATCCTTCCCCCTCCTCTGGTGATGGCGGCACTTACACCAGGACGGTCGCACCCCAGCCCACGGCCTTGGAGGCGGAGATGAGCCCCTCTGTCCAGCGGGAATTCTTGGCATAAAACTCCTTGGGGGACGCCGCGCCCTGCCAGCGGGAGAGGCACGGTCACTCATTGGGGACAGGGGCGTGGCAGGGCCTGGGACCTCCAAGCCCCGCTCTTGGGGGAACTGAGTAGGTCAGGGTTTGATTTAGGACGTGTTTGGGAGCTGGGGAGACACCAAAGCTAGGGGGTCACGGGATCCCCTATGTGAGAAGAGAGATCAGGGACTTTTGTGACACACTGGGAACCACAGCCAGGGTGAGACCTCGCGGTTGGGGCAGGAGCTCCTGGAAGCTCATGTTGATGCCCCAACAGGCCAAGGGTCGGGGCAGCACATCCCCAGCAAGCGTGTGGTGACTCCTGGCTGGCCAAGCCCCTGCTTCCCTGCCTGCACCCCTGCCCCGGCTCACCCGCCCGCTCTCCACGATCTCCCTCTGGAGGTCCTTGGAGGCCAGGACCAGGACGCGGATGGCCTGCATGAGGCCCGTGCAGGAGCCCAGGATCCTGCAAGACAAACCCCACCGAGTCCCACCTGTGAGGCAGGAAGACCCCAGAGCCGTGGGGCAGCCGCTCTACCTGCGGCACCGGGCCCCATCCTGCCCGCCCGGCTCTCTCCAGCCACTGCTCACCTCTCATTCACTTCCAGTTTGACCCCAGTGTCGCCAGCCCGTGCCTTGCTCAGCATCTCCTGGTGAAGGAGGGAGAGGCCGTGTTGAGCCCCATGTGCCGTCCCGGCCTCGTACTGGTGGCCCCGGCAGGCACAGCACCCACGGGTGCCTCGTGGCACACGGTGACCCTCACCTCGATGCGGGCAGCCGCTGTTTCGATGGCCGCTGCCGTTGCCGCCATCTCCTTGTCCACCAGGTCACCCAGCTCCTCCTGCTTGACGTCCAACCCTCTGGGCTGCAGCTCCTGGGGACGGGACAGGATGAAAGGGACCATCCAGGGGTGCCACAGCCCCTCCAGTAGTTCCCACTCTGACCTGACCCTATCCCACCAGCTCTCCTGGGCCACCCACCTCCCCGATGGCGCTGATCCGGCCCAGGCAGGTCATCACCGGGCTGCAGTCGGCACCTTCCATCTTCCCTGGGTCTTGCAGGGCGCTGAGGTAGCTCACGGCCTCGCTGCCGCACTGCCTGCACATCTCCAGCAGACCTGCATGGTCAGCAGCAGAGGCTGGGGGACAGAGACTCCCTCATCCCTGCCCACCCCAGCACCCTGCCCACCTTGATCCCTGCCAGCCCCAGCACCCTGCCCACCCCAGAACCTTGCCCACCTTGCTCCTGCCCACCCCAGCCCCTGCCTGCCCCACCGGGCAGCACTCACGGTCAGCGGGCTCCATGGGGGCGACGTGGGAGGTAGCGCTGCCCTGCACCAGGGTGTCGCTGACGAGGTGGGCGAAGAGGGCCAGGCAGGGCAGCAGGGAGCCCACGGCTGTGGTGGGAGAGCAGGCACACACCTCAGCCCCAGAGGGCACTGCCCACCTGGTCCACAAGCGCTGGAGCTGCCCCTTGCCCCCCGCCCCTGCCCAGGGCTGCCGGCTCTCACCTGAGCTGTTGGAAAGGTATTTGCTGTGCGCATCCCGCAGCCGCTCCACGCACTCGGAAGCTGCCAGCGTCCTGGACAGGAGGCAATCTGCGGGCAGACAGCAGGCAGGGCTCAAACACGGGCATCCCCATGTGCGACGCAGCCCAGAGGACAGAGGGGAATGGGGCTCTGTGCACTGGCAGGTTTGGAGAACGCCAGGTTTGACCAGCACCAGAGAACCCACCTGCCGAGCCGGTGCAACCGATGTGAGCGGGATCCTCCAGGCGACTGAGGGCATCCTGCACCATCCGCTCTGCCTCCCGGGCCGTGCTCTGCAGCAGGGCTAACTGCTCCTCGGCCAGGCGCTGCCGCAGCACCCGCTCCTCGCTCTCCTGCCGAGCCAGGGTGGGGGTCACAGCACCCACCACACTGGCTGGGAATCATCCCTGTGCCCCACTGCTGCCTCCAGCTCTGCGGAGCCCCTGCTGCCCAAGGGATGCCCCGTGCCAGCAGTGCCACTGGGGTACCTTGTCTCTCAGTTGGGTCTGCAATGTCTCCAGCTCCACCTTGCTGCTCTCCCGCTCGTGGCTGAGCGTGTCCCGCAGCTGCTGCAGCTCGGCCCGCAGGGCAGCCATCTCCTCCCCGTGCCGCACCGCTGCCCGGCTCAGGCTGTCCCTCTCCTGTTCCAGGCCTGCAATCCGGGTGCTCTGCTCCGCTCCCACCTGGGTGGGCACAGAACAGCGGTCGGGGCTGTGCTGAGAGCGAACCCTCCAGTCTGAGGACTCGTTTGTGGTCCAGGCTCGGAGCACCCCAACCATCCTCACTCGATGCATGGCAGCCCATGCAGGTTGCAGTCTGGAGTCACCCACTGCCCAGCAGCCATGCAGCACTGACAGCTTCGCTTGAGGCCAGCCCAGGTTCCCTGGGGAGCTCTTTTGCTTTTATTGGTGAAAATTCACTTTTAGTGCGACTGTCAGCACCCTGATGGAGGAGCGGATGGTGGATGGGAGCCAGCGCTGCCCATCCCTGTCCATCTGCAGCGTGTCTGCCCCCCATGGGGACGGGCAGCTCCATTTTCCTGCCAGCTTCTGCCTTCTGCAAGGAGTCTGGAAACCTCTGCTGTTCTCCATGGCGTCGCAGGCATGAAATAGCCGCTGGCACGGCAGCAAAGGCCTGTGATGTGATGGCACAATCCCTGCCTGGGTTTTATAGTGGGCAGAGCTGCCCTGCCTGACCCTGCTTCTTGCAGGGCTTCTGCTGAATGATCCCTACTGCTGGAGGCCATTGCTCCACGCTTGCACCCAGGACCATCAAATCCCCTTGTACTGGTCATTAAACCCCATCTGGATGTGGGGAGGGTGAAGACGGGGAGCTGGTTATCAGGCCAGCAGTGGGTAACACCTCGCGCAGGCGCCACAACATCAGGCAGACCTCTCCTTTGCCCAGGCTGCCCACCCCATGGTGGTGGTGGGGTTGATGATGTCCACTCATGGGCTCTCACCTGCGTGCTGGACTCCAAGGTGCCCTGGAGGACCTGCAGCTCCTGCCTGCTGGCTGCCAGCTCCCGCTTCAGCGTGTCCAGCACCTCTGCCTGCTCCTGAGACTGTGGGAAAGAAGAGAGGCTGCTGGCATCCGTTTCCTATGGGGAGCCCTTTGTCCATCCTTGGTGTGTCCTTCCCCTTCCTACTCACCTTCCTCTGAGCCTGTTCGCTCACCCGCTGGAAGGAGTCCTCCAGCTCCTTCTTCTCCCGCTCCACATCCCCCTGGGCCTGCCTGGCCACCGTCACCTGCTTGGTCACCTCCGCGTTCTGGTAATGGCAGAGAAGGAGCTCAGCGACCCCCTGTGTCGAAGGAAAAAGCTGGGAAAGGGGATGTGGGGAGGGGTTTTGAGGAGCCCACCTTGCGCAGGAGGTCGGCGTGGTTCTGCACCAGCTCGCTGTACTTCTCCTTCAGCTTGCTGTAACGCTGCTCGTTGGCCTGAGCCCGTCCTGCCACACACACGGATAGAATTATAGAATCGTTGGCGTTGAAAGAGACCTTTCAGATCATCAAGTCCAATCATTCCCCCAGCACTGCCAAGGCACCACTAACCCGNTACAGGCCCAGACACTAAGGGGCCCCCAACCTGGGGGTTCACCCCCACCCTCCAAGCCGGGTGCTGGTTCTCCCCGCTCACTTTCGATCTCCGTCAGGCTCCTCTGCGCCTTCTCGGTGTCCTCCCGCTGCTTCTTCAGCTCCTCCAGCTCCGTGCGCAGGAACTCGCTCTCGTCCTGCGCCTGCTGCTTCAGGTGCCGCTGCTCGGCCAGCTCGGCCTCCAGCTCGCTGGCACGACCGCGCAGCTGCACCGCGCCCCGGGCGCTCTGCGGGCACAGCACCAGCGCCATTCGGGAGCTGCCAGCACCATCTGATGCCCACCAGTAACCGCCCAGCAGCCACCCTGCGGGTTGCATCCCCCAGAGCCCCAAATGCAGCAGGATGAAGCACTGAGGATGCCGGG
The DNA here is from genome assembly GCA_013389965.1 of Todus mexicanus. Lineage (NCBI taxonomy): Eukaryota > Metazoa > Chordata > Aves > Coraciiformes > Todidae > Todus > Todus mexicanus. The sequence continues at coordinate 9,461 of WEIS01079699.1, forward strand.
CAGTGGGGGTGAGCTCCCCATCCCCAGCACACCTGAAGACCCTCAGAAGGGCAGAGATGGCTGCACCAGAGATGGAGGAGCCATCACGGACAAGGCAGGACAGAAAGGCAGCGTCATCACTTTGCCCACTTGAGAACCACCCCCCCACCAGCCCCATTCCCACCCTGCCTCTGGATTGCTTGCTGTGTGACGCCACCAGATGGTTGTCTGGTTGCCACCTACCTCGGCCTTGAAATTCTCCAGCTCCTCCTTCAGGGTTGCAATCTCGCCGTAGAGCTGCTCGATTAACCGGTCCCTGCAAAGGAGAGACACCAGGTACATCCTCAGTGCCACCAGCCGCACACCAGCGCTGTGGGGACGCGCTCTGGGAGGGGAGGTGTCCCCTGTGCCACCGTGGCTGCCGACAGTGCCGGGGAGGGAGCTCCCCGTGCGATCCCGGCCACCTCCGTGGCAGCCCCAGGACTGCTCACTTGTCATCCTTCTTCATCCCGTTCTGGCTGCTGAAGTTGAAGGGGTCGCTGCTGAAAGAGCTGCCGAAGATGTCATCAAACTTATTGTCGAACAGGCTCTGCGGAGAGAGCAGCATGGAGCCGGGGTGAACCCATCAACACCCAGAAGCCCTTGTCCCATCCATGTCCCCTCCGTGTCCTTGGTGGCACCACCAAGCCAGCCCACGTGCTGGAGGGGCTGCTGCCTGCTCCTGCTGCCAGGACATGGGGGCTGGATCCCCCCAACTGCTCCTGAGGCGTTGAACATGTTGAGCATGGAGCACCTCTGGTACATCCCCACCTAACTCCCAAGGTGGGTAAGATCCCCAAAGCCAGATCACTGCATGCCCCTTCCCCTCCTGAAGCGCTCAGAGCCTGGGGACAATCCTTGTTGGAGAGGGGCACAATGACCTTGTGCAAGCACAAAGAGCTGAGGGGAGATGCTGGGAAGCCAAACATCTCCAGGCAGCCATCACTGGAGGGCACCAAACCACCGAGTGAAGTGCCACGGGTTGAATTCAGCCTGGCTTAGACCTAGCAGCACCCACATACAACACCCAGCACCCACAGGGCACCCTGCAGTCATGCTCCTCAGCCCCCAAAGCCATCCCCACTGTCTCAGACCCCACCACGGCATGGTTTTGGAGACATAACCTCGGTGTTGAAGGGCACCCAGGGTCCTCTCCACAGCCCAGGGGACACGGGCAGCGCCACGGCGGCTCACCTGCGCGGCCGTGTCCATCTCCACCAGGTCTGTGATGGGCTCGTTGTCGGGGGAGGACGCCTCGGCGGGGATGACCACCACGGGACTGATGTGCTCCGACAGCGCCGAGGCGCGCAGGAAATTGGGAGGGTTCTGGGGAGGGAGGGGAGTGTCGCTGGGTCAGGGAGGACCAGCACTGGGCATGGCTGGTCAAAATCTTGACCTGGTGCTGAGGTGGGCATGCCCAGACCCACTGGAAAAGCACCAGGACTTGCAGGGGTGGAGCCAGGATCCATGGGGACAGATTCTGGCAAGGGCTGAGGGTCAGTGCAAGGTCCCGGCTCCATCCCGCAGATCCCACCCAGGGAAGGATGTAAGGATGAGCCTCGGGCTCCACAGGCCCCACGTTGCCACCAGCCTGGGAAGCCAGGCAAGGTGGCAGGTGACCCTTTTTGGGCACTCTCCCAGTGCCATTGGCCCCACTGCTGCTCCTGGCCATAGGGACAGCGAGCGTGGGGACTGGAGACCACGAGGTCTCACCTCTGGCAGCTGCGGGATCTGAATCAGCCGCTTGAAGTACTGCAGGTTGCTGGAGCGGTAGAAGAGGTCCTTCAGCCTGCAAGGGGCAGGGAGTGGTTAGGCCAAAGCTTGAAGGGGCAGCTGAGGAACATCAGCACTGCTTCCACTACAGCCCCGGCCATCCGTGGGTTGAGGGTTTCCTGCCCGGAGGCCACATCTGCACCATCACCTTCAGCTCCCCACAGGATCATCTCCCCCAGGAGCAGGGCTACCTCCCTGCAGGATTTCCAGTGCTGGGGAGGAGCGGCAGCACCCGGCCACATCACTCCTGGCTACCCTCCCTTCCAGCCACCCCAGCATCCCAGTTGATATCTCAGTGCTGTTGATACCCACCCCAAGGTCCCTGCCTGGGCGGTCGGAGCCCCAGACAGCCCCGCGATCTGCTGATGTCTCTGTCTGGTGTTTTTTCCACAGGCGCTGGTTTGCAGCTTGTGACCTTGAATTGAGCTGTCCCTCAGTGCCAGGACACCCTCCCTCTGCTCTCAGCAGCCAGTTTTTGACTATCCTAAATAATCACGTACCAGAGGCCACCACACTTCGCTGCTCACTCTTTTTTGATCTCATTTAAAATATAGTGAGGATCACTTCCAGCACTGACACTGAGACACTCGCTGGTACAAACCCCAACCATTTATCTCCTCTCCTTTGGGCAGTTACTAATCCAGGGGTGACCTGCCCTTGCATGTCACAGGATCACGGACTCATAGGATGGTTTCAGTTGGAAGGGACCTTCAAAGACCACCCAGATCAACTCCCCCTGCCATAGGTAGGGACGTCTCCCACTAGCCCAGGTTGCTCAAAGCCCCGTCCTACCTGACCTTAAACACTTCCAAGGATGGGGCATCTCCAGCTTCTCTGGGCAACCTGGACCAGTGTGTCACCACCCTCATGGCACAATATTTCTTCCTTATGTCCCACCTGACCCCACCCTCAGTCTAGTTTAAAACCACTGCCCCGTGTCCTGCCGCTGCAGGCCCCAGGCCCTGCTCCGAAGTCTCTCTCCCTCCTTCCTATGAGCTCCCTTTAAGTATTGAGCAGCTACAGTGAGGTCTGTGCGGAGCCTTCTCTTCTCCAGGTTGAACCCCCCCAGCTCTCCCAGCCTGGCCTCCCAGCAGAGGGGTTCCAGCCCTCCCAGCATTGCTGGGGCCTCCTCTGGCCCCGCTCCACCAGGTCCCTGTCTCTGCTGGGCTGAGGCCTCCAGAGCTGGGCCCAGCCCTGCAGGGGTGTCTGAGGAGAGGACAGCAGAGAGGGAGCATCCCCTCCCTCACCCTGCTGCCCACGCTGCTGGGGATGCAGCCCAGGAGACACCTTCTGAGCTGCAAACCCCCATTGCCAGCTCACGTCCCATTTTCCATCCCGCTCACCCGCCCCGCAGCCGGGCTGTCCCACCAGCAAGCCCCCACGCTCGGCTTCTCAGCTAGCACCCAGACTTCCACCTCGGCACGCCAACCGCCAATTGCCTTTCAAACTGCAATTACAGGGTTTGAGGGTTTTAAATCCTCAGCAGTGCCGTCAGCGGCCGAACGTCTCGTTAGAATTAATAACGCCGTTATCTGGTAATTCAATAGCGGCGGATTAGCCGAGCGGAGCGGCTGCGCTGCTGCAAGCTCCAGGGAAAGCCGAGAGGGTAAAGCAGGCTGGATTTCAGAGCCCTGAGCAGGACCAACTCCTGCCTTTCCTTCATCTCCATCACTCAGCTTGCTGAGCCCCGGCACGGGGGCTCTGATGTCCCTCTGCGCTCCCTCCACCCTGGGAACGCCCCGGGAGCATCACCGGCAGCGGGCACGGGCACTTACTTTCTGAACTGCTCCAGGAAGCGATCCCGGTGGCCCTGCAGCGTATCCGCCGGCAGACCTGGAAGAAGCAGCAAGTAGAAACATCACCGCGGATCTCCACGGTGGGAAGGAGCACGGACCAGGGGGCAACCCAACGGCACAGCCGCATGGGGATGGATCCTTCCCAGAGACGGTTGCCCTCCTCCTAAGGTCTGAATGCTCTGGGCTGCAGGAGGGGATTACACCCACCCCTGGGCACCCTCGGGGCAGGGCAAAGCAGTAAGCCGGCGTTTAGGCAGCTGCCACCACAATTTGAGGTCCTGAGGGATGTGGGGTTTGCAGCCAGTGCCTGCCTGAAGCTGGGGGAGCTCCTGGTGGGCTCCGTTCCCATGGCCAAGGGGTGTTTGGGAGGGCAGGCTCCTGGGACAGCTCAGTCCCCCAGTGCTCCCACCTCCTCCTTGCCCTGGTAACTCCCTTCACCCCCTAAAAAAGCTGGGAAGGAGATGGAGGGGACAAACGGCTCAGCCTGAGCAGGGTGGTGACCCTCGGTGTCCCTCTCTGCCCGAGGCAGCCGTGTTGAGGACACTCACAGGAGTGGAGTTTGAAGAGAAGCTTGACGGTGTAGTCGTAGAGGTGGCTGCAGTCCAGGATCACCTGGATGAGCGGGGCCAGGCGGCACTGCCCCGCAGCCGTCACCGACACCGAGCGCGACATGTCCAGGGAACTGAACACTGCGGGAAGGAGCACGAGGTTGGGCTCTGGCAGCACCAGCAGGTGCCACATCCTGCTGCCTGTGTCTACAGCCCCGCGGGACCAGACATCTCCTGGAGTAGGCCACCCGCTAGCCCTCAGGGACTCAGCCCACCACCCCATAGTCATTTGCAAGCTCAGCAGGAGAAGAAATTCCCACCTAGGAGTGCCAAGCTTCAGCTCTGCCACCATGGGCTGGAGGTGCCTGGTCCTGAGCCCCAGTCAGGTTCCTGGGCAGAGCTCGTGGCCCCCCGAGGACAGGCAGCCCCTGTGCTCTGCCTGTCGCTGCCGTCCCACTGGTATTTGGGTGTGCTGGCGGGGAGATGCTCCAAACCCAGCCAGAACCCAAAACCACGTCACAGAATCTCAGCCTGGTGAGGGTTGGAAGGGACCTCTGGAGATCATCTTGTCCAACCCTCCTGCTCCAGCAGAGTCACCCAGAGTAGGGGCCCAGGATCGTGTCCAGGTTGGTTTGGAATCTCTCCAGGGGAGACTCCACAACCTCTCTGGGCGGCCTGGGCCAGGCTCCAACACCTTCAAAAAGTTTTTCCTTATGTTCAAACGGAAAATTGCTCACACTAAAGCACATCTCATGCCGGGGTTGCAGGGGGTACCCCACACACCAGGGCACAAGGGTATTTCTGCCAGGGCTGGGACCAGCCTGGGGCATGGGATGCCAACCTCTGGCAGAGCTTACCTGTCTGGAAGAGGTTCAGCTCACACTCCAAGTAGTCAAACATCTCCACTGTCAGCTGAAAACTAGGAAAAAGGAACGAGGATGGTTGGGGTGCATCGCTGCAGCCACCCGTGGGTCTCAGCCTGTGCCAGGTGCCACCCCAGAGGGATGAGCGGGTGCTCTGGTGGGGATGCACCAGCCTTGCCTGGGGGTTCTGCCCGCTCCCAGCACCCATGGAGTCCATTCCCTCCCTCGCCTCCCGCTCCTGCCCCACGCTCACAAATTATTGACGTCGTTCTCTCCCGCCTCGTCAAGCTGCCGGTCGGACATCTGGAGGTTGCCAGGGAAGCGAGGATTCTGTGAGGGGAATCGGAATCAGGAGGGGGTTCAGAGGAGCCCCGGCCCCAGCCCCAGCTCTGGGAACACCGGGGTGGCCGATCTGACCAGCAGCCTTGGTGCACGAGGCTGGGATGGCTCTTTGGATGCGCCAAGGGAGTGACGCAGGGAGGAAAGGGGCAAACACAAGGTCTGAGCCCTGGGTGATCGCAGCATCCCCACCCCATGGTGCCCGTATTCTCCCTAGCAAAAAAAGCCAACTCTCCCTCCCTGACACATTGATCCTTGAGCCACTTTTTATCCAGCCTAAGGACGGACCCTGGCGGCCTGGGCCATGTTTCACGGAGGCAGCAGGACGGCCGTGACAGAGGAGAGGACCCTCAGGGCTGGCTCTGCCAGCCCCTGCCCAGCACCGTAACGTTGCCAGCACTTCTGGCCCAGCACCCTGCCACACATCCCTTGCCGAGGCCTCAGGGCAATGGGACAGTGCTCACCTTGGTGTGGAACTCCATCTTGGTTCTCAGCAGTTTGAGGTAGATGCTGCAGAGCTGTCCATAGCCCTCACTCAGGTGGCCCTGGGGACACCATAAAGCTGTTGAGAACTGGAGCAGGCTCCGAAAAGGTCCCCTGCAGCATGAGCTCCATCATCTTTTCCCAAACCCCAGCCAAAAGCCTCCTTGCAGGCACACGAGCTGCAGTCTGGCTTCTAATGTACCCAGAGGATTTGGTCAAGGATTTTGGTCACCTCCTCTGCAGATTTCAACGCTGCATTTGATCACCAGAGCCGAGTTTTACTGTGTTTTGCCACAGACTAGGCAGAATATATTTGATTTTGGTGGAAGCGGATATAAACTCAAACAGCAAATGCAGCCTGGAAAGGTCACAGCAGCCACAGCTCAGCCCTGGCTGAGCTTCTGCTCAGCCCTCGGAGCCTGGGTGAGACCAGTGCCCAAGCCAACACCACCCCCCAGCCCAGCTGGGGCACTGGGTGCTGCCGAGGGGCCCCTGAGGTGTCCCCAGCGCGGTGGCTGGTGGGGTTGGGTGCTTACCCACATCCTGCTCATGTCGCTCAGCTCATTCTTGTATCTGACAGAGTCTTTCAGGACCTGGAGGAACAACGATGATAATAAGCAGGAGCACGGGCAGCAGGCAAAGCACCAAAGCAAGGTGTGCCATACTTGAGGATGGCCATTAGGGTAATGAACAGGAGATCTTGGTGCATTGCCAACCCTGCAGCCTGTGAGTGATGTCACCGCTGCCAGCCCCAGGTGCCTCAGTTTCCTCATCCACACACGGGGCAGGAGGATCCTTGCTGACGGCTCCTGCACCGATGCCACGCACAGAGCGGTTTCCTCCAGCACCAGGGTTTTGTAGTACCAGGGGATTTGGGGGCACAGCAGCACCAAGAAAGCTCCAAAGAGGGGAGCAGGGAGGGGTCCCTGTGCTGGTCCCCACCCACAACTCACCCCCAGGAGGGCAGCGACCCACCAGCACCTCCCACCGCCCTGTGCAACCTCATCAGGGGAAAGGATGTGGCCCCGGGGCAGCCGCCAAGCCGAGCTTGTGGCACTCACATTCGTGTGGCCGTCACGGAGGAGTTTGTGGAAGACGTGGCAGAACTTCCAGCAGAGCACAGCGTTGCCTGACAGCGGCAGCCTGTTCACCACCGACCAGAAGGTCTGTGCCCCCTTCTCGTGGTGCGTGCCCAGGATGCATGGTGGTGGCCAGTCAAGGAAATTCTCCGCTCCCCCGTCAGCAGTGATGGAGAGCGGCCACCCCGAAGCCGGCTGGTCCCCACGGGGAGCCAGGTCACCACAGGGAGCTGAGGAGCTGCCAAGCTCAAGCACATGCTGTCCCTAAGAGTGGCACACACCATCCCCTCTCCTCCAGCCCCTCACCACTGCTCTGGGAACACCATGGCATGCTCAGGGCTGGGGCTGTGCCTCCACCAAGCCCTCCTGGATGTGCTGCCTGGATGCTGGGGATCTGCTTTCAGCGGCATCATGCTCGTGAGCACCCTTGGGGATTAAGCATCCTCCCCCCAGGTAGACAACCTGCTGCAGGCATCTGCCCTTCCCACCCTCCTACGGGATGGTAGCGCAGGGAGCACACGGCTGGGCACCCACCAACAAGCAAAGGGGAGCAGGAACCTTGTGCGGTGCCAGAAAAA
>WEIS01079701.1:5000-12304 GCA_013389965.1 Todus mexicanus
ATAAAGAAAAGCGGTATAAGGTTGACATTACATTATCTGAGCTCTTCTAGGAACTTAGACATGTGTGTGGTTGGGGAAAGTGAAAAAGAGACTTAGAAAAATCTTGCTGCTCTTCCAGCCCTGCCATTTTCTTACAGACATCAAATGCAGTGTTTTCACTGTTAGTAAAAATATTTGTCTATTTTTCCCAAACAGATTCTTCCCCATTTTCTAAAAATCTGTGCTATAGCTTGAAACCGTAGGTTAAAAGTTCCTCCAAAGCTGTTTGTGGGAAGCCCAGGCCTCCTTAGCTTCTTTGACAAGGGTGTTGACGATTTAAGGTCTCCAGCCTGCCCTGAGAGATCACTTATATCGAACAGCAGATGAAAAGCCAGTGCAGATGTAATTTATCGTCGGCGTTTCCTTCTAAAGAATAATTGTGGAGACTTGGCTAGATCAATAATATGGATTTTTGTTGTTAGGTCTTGTAGTCTGCACCATAATGAGAGATAGGGGACAGTGGCTGTTTTCTAATAGAAAATAAAGGATTGGTTTCCGTGTCTTTCTACATTTGAATGCAAAATGGCACACTTGAAACTAATTCAAGTTGTTAAGAAAAGGACCATTTTCTATTGCATTTCTGCTATCATACAAACATGGCAAGTTAGATCAGCCCCCTGCACACCAAGTGAAATATCGCCTTTACATTTTCCTAAAAGTTAAAAAGTCACAAATTTTGAAGTTGGGATGATAAAATTGTTCAGCATATCCAGAAGAATGTAAAATGCATCTATATATCAATACATGCCCATAGCATCAGATGAAATATTATGTCTAAATATGAGGGTGCCAACCCGCATCAAGCTTCTGGACTCAGAAATACTGCGCAGTTGAACTTAAAGACACAGGTGATGAAGTTTTCTCTGTGTTTATGTGGACATATGTATTTTTACGTATATCACAATAACATGTACTAATAAGGTAATTAATTCATTAATATACCTGAAAATGAATGTTGCGGAAGATCAGATACATTACCACCTTTTCCTAAGCTTAAAAAGCAGGGGCCAAATCTCCTCCAGTCTCGTATTTTCAGAACCAAAGCCTCACTGATTCCCTCAAGAGCCCTGCCTGCGTTGAAAGCTCCAAGGTCTGACAGAGAGGAGTGTGGAATATTTTACTGGCAAATAATTTGATGGGGTGGATCAATTTCCTTATTTTAAAGCATTTTGCTGGTTTTGAATCATTTCTCTGTGGCTCAAAAAGCTGTTTGAGAGGCCCAAATATAAACTACCCAGTAAATCTGTGAGCTTGCAAAGATGCTGTGGGTACTCTGCCTCCTCATTAGTGTACGGAGCTGCAGGCCATCCTGAAGTCTGCTCCTAGATGTTAAACACAACATGAGCTAATTTATGACAATATATAGATGATAAGCAATTTTTTGGTAGGCATGGAACAGCATTTCACTTTAAAGTGTGAATTTTATGCTGGGGTGTTAGGCATTACAGCTAGTTAGAAAGATTTATATTGAAAATTGATTAATTAATTAAATTAATATTTAATTATAATTAAGCATTATCTGTAGTGCTCTTCTTCCATCCCTTTCATATTTTGATGAATTTAACTGCTGCATGCTGAAGGTCCTGATAAAAAAAACCAACCAAAGAAAAAAAAAGAACCAACCTAAAAACCCAATGGAAGAGAATTGTCCAGAAAATGCTGTGTAGCAATCACATATAACCTCAGCAATAATATCATTGGCAAACATTTTGCAGTACAGTTCTGGCTTTTTTTACGTCATTTAGCACATACGCATTCTTCATGTGTTAGGATGGATTTCCATTCTGCTTTTTCTGCTTTGTTTTGGTTTTAATTCGATTCTAATCACAGATGGCTAGAACTAACTCCTCAAAGGAGGGACTGAAATCATTTTGCACCTTAGACACTGTCTTCAGATACGCTCATCAATAGACCAAATCTTCAAAAAAACCCAAATCCTGTAAAATTTTGACCTGCTTTTCACGACCAGATTTGGGTACAGAAAATAATATACAGTTTGCTTTATTCTGAGATGGAGATTAATACANTGGCGTTATTAATTCGTAATGACCTTCCATGTGGCCTTCATGGGCTGAGATTGTCATGTGTGTTGGTACATACTGACGAAAAATATTGCTGTGAAAAGATAGACGGTATTTATACACAACAGGGCAAACTCCTAGCTTGTATTTAAAAAAAAAATATTAAAAAGAGAGCATTTACGCACTTTTAATGAGTATTGAGCTTGCCAAAATCTCTCACATTGGTCCAGAGGTTTAGAGTGAAGAATTTTCATTTGAAGATGAACAATACGAGTTCTGCCGCAATTTCAGCAGCAATCCCCAGACCTGTTTTCTTTACCTCATGAAAACTTCGGAAACATAAACGGTGCTGAATTGCCACTGGTACTGAATAATGTGGCTTTTATTGTTTCCTGGGCTCTTCTGTATATTCTGGAAAATAATTTAATACTTATTAATAAATAGAGGGTAACTAAAGATGACGGTGATCTAGTCTGTTGAAAATTTCCCAGTACCCTTAATTTGTTAGTAAATTCTATATATTTTATTTAAGCAGAATCATATATACAGTATATTAACTTTTTTTTCCAGGCAATCTTTACTCAGCACAGAAAGGCCAGATGTATGGGAATTGTAAAAAATCAGGATATGCATAAAAACTGTTCAAGTGCATAAAGCAGCCCCATCTGGAAGACATCTAACAGAAATGAAGTTGTACAAAACCATTCCATTGATAATAAAGCTAATTTTTATGGGTCTGACAAGTATGTAATTATGTTCAGTGGTGCTTTTCAGATTTTATCACAGTCAATAAACCGCAGTGGTAATTTCATTCCCATTTGACATATTTACATGGAAACATTTGATTGGAGGAATTAGTAACCCTGAAAGCCTTGATAGATATGTTTTAATGATCTGTGACCTCCGCAGTCCCTCATCTGTTTATTGTTGCAACAGGCGAGAAGTCGTTCCTCTGTGACCTTTGTGGCTTTGCCGGCGGGACACGTCATGCCCTCACCAAGCATCGGCGGCAGCACACAGGTCAGTAAAGCTGTCTTTCCTCTTTGCTGTATTTTCTCCAGCAAGGGAGTCCCTCTACGCTGGGGAGTAACGCCAGTCAAATAGCAACGTTACAGCAGCAATAATACATCGGCTCGTTGTTTACTTTGCTTTTTCTCGGATTTTGTAAAATCGTTATGCCCAGGGTCTGCATCATATCTGTTCGCTGGGAGTTTGAATAATTGCTTGAGGGGAAGCAGGGGGTATTTTGGGTGTTGTGGGGTTTTGGTGGTTTTTTTCTGAAGGAAGTGAAATTCTAAAGACTGGCTTTCTTCTTTAAATGAATGCTAAGTCCACTAATCTTTTTTTTTTTTCCAAGGCCCAAATAGATTACCTACTGTGAAGATTTTGCAAGAGTCTGCTAGAATGTCCCTGGGTGAAAATTAGAGACTACATATAGATTAATCCATTATTTTGGACTGAGACATAGTTGAAAGCTAGTGTTGTTTCAGTTGCCCTTTTGTAATTTTAAAATAGTTTGTAATTAATAGGTGCAACTTTAAGAGTTACCACATGGCTGGCATGTGAAGCAGGATTTCTCTCCCAGAATTAGTAAATCTTTTCTACCACCTGGTTATAAAAAAATTAATATCTGATAAAATTAAATTGGTTCTTACTTTCAGAAGACCAGAAAAAGTGTAAGTATTAAACATTTATTGATACATTTTACCTTAATTGTGCTTTTTAGTAGTTCCTTGTAGGTGCTTGATTATTTGAACAGGTTTTCTTCAAACAGACGCAAAAGTGTTGCTGCTTAACCCACTGTAGTTTTTATTTTACTATCATGAGGATAACGTAGTATCATCAGGAATTGGTGTGTGAGTTAAGTGACCATTGTCTGATGTATACTGGAAAGAAATGGCTAACAAATGAGAAGCTGGAATTGTTACATCACAAATTTTCCATGGATTTTGTAAAGGAATCTCAGTGGGAGATTTTATTATGTCCCTAAATAAACTAATCTTGATTCAGGACATAGACCATCTAAGTGCGTAATTTCCTAAAGAGCAGTTACTCTCTTTCTTGAGAGCCTGAAGCCATTCTTTCCACCCTGTTTTCAGTTTATTAAAGCAACCATGTTTGGAGGAGAGGCTGATGCTTTCGAAAAGGTGGGGTTGTTAGTGCTGGTCAGGCAATATCTTGAAATGGATAAGCTCTTAAAAAAATAAATAAATATACAGGGCTAAATTTTGCTTGCTAGTCTAACTTGTAAACATACTTCCAGAATTTTTCTTCTGATAACAAGGAACATATATTTGTGGGAGAGTACTGCCACAATCAGTTCCTATTCACTTAAAGTGTCCAAGAAAAGGCATTTAGTAAATGTAAGTAGTACTCTTAGTACTAAACTCCGAATGATAACAGGAGCAATTGCAACTACTGGGATGGAAGTTGTATGCTTCAGTTGTAACTGACAGTTTCCATTTTTCTGGAGCTTTGAAGAATTTTCATGTGTTGGCTGAAGTTTAGAAGCTGTGGGCTGAGGATGAAAATTTCTTTTTTTCTTTTGCAGAAATAAATAGTTATCATCAATAGAATGGGAACTACTTTTTGATTCTTTTATTGGCCTGCCATGTGGCATGCTGGGACCACATATATGTCTAAGACTCACAGTCAGTGCAGCCACACAAATGGTAATTATTTTAGGATGGAAAAGTGGAAGAAATGCCTATTCTTGTCTTCAACCTTCTTGCCTTTACCTATTGTGTGAGTGCAGATCTGGCTTCTCAGAAATGTAAACCCTTATCATCAGTTATGTATCTCTAGTTTTTATATCATTAGGCCACAGGCCGATAGAAAAAAACATTTCATTTCCTGGTTTACGTGCAAAATTGGGCTAAAAAGGTTATGTTCCTGGTGAAAAGCGGCCCAGGTTTTCAAGGGGATTTTACCCTCCTTTTACCAGTGTGGTAGAGACTTTTGTGCTATGATCACAAGGATTCACAGGGTATAGATCATGAAGCTTGCACCTAGCAGGCATAACTTTATATTTTATGTCAGGACTGGAAGCTCGTTATTACTTTGCTATTAACTTTATACTATACAGGACAGTATCTCAGAGGCAGAGGGATCTATCTTTTTGGCATTTATCTGCCTCTGTGGCACAAACAATAAGAGATGATTCTTTAGCAGAAAAATTATCTGTAGCTTCTATTTGTTTCAAGGAGAATGACACAATCCACCTTTGCCTGCACTGGTGCACTCACGTGGGTTCACTTGTATTTTCATCCAGCACGCAACTTTATCTCAGTCCTTAGCTGTGTGCACTTTTCTTCGTACCTGTATTTTTATTTCTGTGTCCCCAGTTGGCACAATTTTCCCAGAGCAGAATGCCAAAGCAAATTACAATCAGGTTTGAAAGGGATAGGTATCAAAAATAGTCTAAATGGCTTAAATAATTCCCTGCTGTAATACAAGCTGTCTAGGGGGCTGACACAGAACATCTTCCAATCCAAGATTTACTTCTATCACCTGTCAGAGACCCTTGATTCAAGGGCAAATGAGCAAATCCTCACATGTAGTTGAGGAGACTTAACCGACTTAACAAGCCTCTTCTCGTCCCAGCCTCAAGGCCTGAGGTGTCCTGACACCCCAGAGAAATGTTCAGCTGCTGATAGATATTTGACACAAGAGAGGACTGGCTGTAGGACCAGCTGCTAAGACTTTTGATGCTCTTGATTCTGTTATTTCTAACTCTATTCCTCACTTTTTAGATGAGATTATTTCTACATACCTGGAGGAATACCTTTACCTTGTGTAAGATGCATTTTCTTTGTAAATATTACAGGGAGCACAGAGTATAACTTGATATGAAAAAACTGTCAGGATCTGGTCATCAGTCACTTATGGAGCAAACTGTGGGGATTAATTTGGTAAATAGGATGTTACCCCTGGAAGACACAGTTTTGTTTTGTAAATGAAAAGAAGTCCAAGAATGTTAAACTGAAAGAAAAAGCCATTAGTTTTAAGGCTTGAAAAGCGTTTGTACTTAATTTATTTGCAAACATGAGGCGTCTCCATATGAATTTCCTGGATATAGGCTTTCTCACTCTAAAGTAGAACTGTAAAGTAGAAAAAAATAAACCGACCTACCAAGACATCCTTGGTGATTCACCAATTGATAGTTTAGTTCTGTGTTAAATGTTACGTCCTTAATGACTGACGTGGTTCTGTGAGAAGCACACATTTCAAACCCAGAATAAGCTAAGTCTTTGGCTAATTTTGTCCTGGTAAAATGTTCTAGAATTATTTTATGATCTGAACTCATCTTCTTCCAGCCCTATTCTGCAAGAATCAGTCTATGAAATTCTGCAAGTCTTTCAATGGCTGCGTAAACATCAGTGGCCCAATCTTCTATTTTGTGAGTTGAAGCCATGGCAACTTCAAGAGTGATCCAGAGTTGGCCCAGAATTTTATCATGCTGTAAAGAATACTTACATCTCTGCCTTTGTCGGCTGCCTTACAATAGACACTTGTGGCTGCCTAGGCTGCGAGCAGAAACTGTCTTAAGAAACTTAAGTCACTTGCAATATCAACTGGTGTTGCATGGTAAATAATGGACAGCTTGTGGTGCTGCAAGAACATATATGCTATAGTTCTGGTGCCTCGACATAACTGGGAGGGAAAGTTTTCTTCTTCTGAGTTATCTGAAACATTTTCTTTTTTATTATTATTCATATTTTGTCCCAATGAGAAAATCGACCTGAGGATAAATAGGAAGATAAATAGTGTTGCAGATTTCAGTGCTGAAAGTAGAATTAGTTAAATTCCACAAAGAAATTAAGCAGTTATCTAAATTTTATAATAAAAAACAGTAAATAATATCTAAATCAGCCACCAAAACCACATACACACACTCATGAAAGGAACATAATTTAAATATCACATAATTTAAATATTTTGCCTTAATCATGATCAACTAGGAAATTGCATAAGAGAGAAAAAGTAAGCAAGGGTAATTATTTATGGCTTGAAATGAAAACATGAAAGCACTTAATTCTTAATTTTAAAATGTCCTTTTTATTCTTTACATTCTCATTGTTATTGTTCTACTCTCCTCCTTTGTCTCCCTTTTGGTATCACTCTAGTTTTCTCTTCTTCTACAAATTTCTCAGTAAACTTCCATTTTGTGCAGCAGTAGCTGGCTCGATCCAACAGTGATGATCAGTCACAGCCTGTGTTCTCTGGCATGAAATTCTTTTTTTG
>WEIS01079713.1:446-25462 GCA_013389965.1 Todus mexicanus
TTAGATCATATTTGCTTCAAATTTTAAATACAGCCTTTGATTCCAATATCCCCAGTTCCTATTTTCTGAAGGCAAATATATTAAAAGAACAACCTCATTTTTGTCAAAGTTTTACTTCGCATGTCACCTTTTTAAGACACAAGATCTATTTTATAGAGACAGTTTCAAGATTAAATAGAATTTAAACAAAAATAACCAGGCTTTCCATAGTGCTGCATATCATAATGAAGACAAAAATATGAGCAAGAATTTTAGTATTCTAAGCTCTTCTAAATCTGTTTTCCTTAAAAATCATTTAGACAGAAACCCATGACCAATCAAGTTTTAAGGATGAAGTTTCATGATAATGTGAAGCTCCACAATTCACCTCTGAAACGAAGGCAGAAGACTCAGTAAATAAACATCTTGTTACGCTTTACTGTAATTCCACACAGACTGATTTCAATTTAAGTAAAATCAGAACAGCCATCATTCAAATAACACATTTCACAGCAAGTATTTCACCTTTACTCTTCGAACTTGCAAACTGATTGCATTTCAGTGAGCCGCTGCATGAGAAAAGAATTAAGAAGAAATGTTTTCTATTACATGCAAGATGCATGTAGTCACTGATTTTTATTATTATTTTTTTTAAAAGAAGAAGTCTGACACAGTAAAGCAGCTCTATTGTTTCTGAAAGGTAAATGAGGCAACGCTTTTGTTCCTTCCTGACACTGCTTAATAAAGGAACATTTTCCATGACAATAACATTTTTACAAGGACAAAGGTCTAAAATCCTATCGACCACATCTCTGCAACCCAGCACTAATTGCAGCCAGAGGTGTGCCTGGTCAAACAAGCAAAGACACATATTGCTGCTAAACTGTCACAGAGTTTAAAAATGTTACCCTTGCATTTGCTCTTTCTGCTTTTTCATGATAATATATTACCAAAAGTAGCACCAAATAACTCTACCTGAACTCAGGGACCTTTCTTTGCACAAGGAAAATGAATGCACAGAGTCATGGAAAATGCCTGAAACAAACACTTTGCATCATAAAAAGATGAGGAACTGGATAAGAAAACCCTACTCCAATTTACAATAGTAAACCATAAGCAATGGGAAATCAGAGACCTTTTCACCTTGAGTTTCCTCTGCCATATTGTCAACTGCAATCCCAAACCAATGGATGATTAAACCAGATCGAAAGAAAACAGGGGAAAAATACACCATAACAGATTAATCTTGAAGATAACTCAGATCTTTTCAATGTACTTTTGCTGGGAAGAAAGCTGGGATGCTGACGCATCAGGAGAAGCAGGTTATGGAACCTTTTAGAGAATGGCTGCCTCAAAAGGACAAGAACGGGTGTAATGTGCCATTTGAACACTACAAAGCCTCTAAAAACATACAAAATAAAATTCCTGCAAAGAGATAGCACTTGGCTTAGTGGATACCATCTGTCATATTCACCCAATTACACTCCTCTATAATCTCTGTGCTTCCATAAAGTCTCTGTAGTTCCATAAAACCCAACTGCTCTGGATAATGCTACTGCTAAGCTTTTAGGAACAAGCTTTCCAGCAGCACTGACGAAATGCTACTGTAAAAGCCCCCTAGCAGGGTCAGGGACCTGCAGGCTGAAGTCATGTTCCAGAGGGAATGACACAGTTAGGTTCCTCAAACAAGTGACATTCAGTGAATTCCTAACCAGTGAAGCTGGCGGTCTCCATAAAGTGCCAACACCTGTAAGTCCCCACATAAAATAAGGTCTGCTTCCCCATGTGCGTCATATGCTGAGTTCACCACAAGCCACTTGGGAGAACATTACAGCATCAGACACACACCCTAACCAAAGCCTTTTAAATGAAACAAATTACGCTGATAGACTGCAAGGGTTCCCCCCACACTAAGAATTATCAAGGTTTTTTGACCTCAAAGCTGTTGCTCAACCACCTGATTTAGAGTAAAAGCTGCAGCTATCATCATTGCAGTAAAATGAGTAACTTCTTTCCTGGGCTACCTGAATGAGCCAAAGTCTGGCCACCTTCACCACTGAGGAGCAGGCCAAGGACATTCAATCTCAGTTTGTCCATCTACTGCCAACAGCAGCAGCAGGGGAAGCTCTTGGGTTTCTCCCATGTCATATTCACATGGCAGAGAGGGCAACACCCTACCATTACTGGTACGCCCATCAGTTGCCACGGAGCTGACCCGTAAAGTACAGGCACCAGCAACTGCTGCAGAAATGAGAATTGCATTTCTTCATGTGAAGCTTCAGAGGAATAAAATTGCTTCACTGTGAATCTCCCCCAGTAAATAAAAGTGTGTCTGTCCAGGAACACAGCATCGCTTCCCCTGGCCGTGCAGCTGCTTGGAAGACCCTTAAAAAGACTGAAAAAGATAAAGCAAAATGATAAGCAAAAAAAGGCAGGAATACGAACACAGATATTTGTATCGGAATGATCAGCACCAAGTTATCCACAAAACACAAAGAGATGCAGAGGATCACACGCTGTGCCAGTGATCCAAATGGCACTCAAAGCAACGCCTGCAGGGCAGATGGCTGAAAGCAGAGACTGAATATGGAGTTGCACCAATAATTACAGAACCAAATGCTTTATTTTCTTTTCGAATCCTAGCTGGCAAACTAGCCTAAAAATCAGTAAATGAATGAGACCTTCCTGAATTGTTGGTCCTATTTGCTTCAGCAAGGTTTATCTAAATGTCCACTGTACATTAAGATCCATGACACTCAGTATGTCTGTCCAATAGTTCTGTCTTGGGGTTTAAAAAAGAAAAAAAAAAGAAAAAAGAAAATAAAAATAAAATAAAATAAAAAAGCTAACACCATTTTTAGCACTCTATATTTCTCCAGTAAGTCAACGTAGAACATTATTTGTTAATACTTTTCTCCTCCACCACCCCTGAGTCACATGTACTTGCACCTGGGCAAGAGATAACACCTTTATCGATGACCTGGAGGAGACAAGTGAGTGCACCTTTATCACACTTACAGAGATGATAACAAGTTGGGGGGAACGTTCAATACACCTGGGGCAGGGCTGCCATCCAGAGAGGTTCAACAGAAGCCTTGTGGAACTTAACAAGAACAAACATAAAGCTTTGCAAATGAGAAGGAAGACTCCCCGGCAACAATACAGACTAAAGACCATCTGGCCAAACAGGACCTGGGTTCTTGATGGACAGCGAGCTGGACATGAGCCAGTAGTGTGGCCTGGCAGCAAAAGGCAGCCAACAGCACCCTGGGCTGTACTGACAGGAGCATGACCATTAGATCAAGGGAATTGTTTCAAATTCTTCCTTTTCACTGCACTTGTGAGATCCTGTATAGAGAACTGTATCCAGTTTTGAGCCCTCTGGTACAAGAAAGATGTTGATCAACTGGACCAATCCTAAAGGAGAGTAACCAAGGAAGTCTGAGGGCTGGAGCACTTGTCTTGTGAGAAGAGGTTGAGGGAGCTGGTCTTGTTCAGCCCGGAGAGGGGACAGCTTTGAGAGACCTAAGCACAGACCCAAATGAATAAAGCCCTGAGCAACCTGGCCTAACCTCACAGCAGACTGTGCTGTGAGGAGGACATGGGACTGAAGAAGTTCCCAGGTCCCTTTCAGCCTCCAGAAGCCCCTTCTAGATTCTGTGTATAGTGGTCTCCTTTTGAGCACAGAACTAAAGCATCGGTGTCCCAACTGAGCTAGACACCAGATTATACAAGCAGATTAACTGAAAGAAAAATGTAACAACAGCAACACACATTCATAATTTTTTTTCTTAATTCCATGCAGATAATCGTTAAGCTAAACTCCAGGCAAATAATCAGCGTGACCACACGATTGTATTTTTGCTCTGTTTTTATTAGCATGGGTCATTAAAATAGATCTCCAGTTGTTATGACTTCAGGGGTATATGAAACCAACAGAAATTGTAGAAGTTAAGTCTTTGAAATGTTTCACTCAGAAGAAGTTGTTGGGTTTTTTTTAAATAAATCATCAGGGTCAGCTAAAAGTATAATGGAAGATGGGTGTCTTACAGGATATATACAACCAGGCACTGACCAAGAGCAAATAGCCCAACAGACTCTTAGCGCTGAGGGGAACAACAGGAGCTCTACAGATACTGCAGATATGCTTTGTATTAATGAGATCCAGCTTCAAATTCAATCAGAAAACTGCTATTCACCTTCCTAAACTGCAGACACTGGGAAAAAGAAAGTAGAGTTTAGGATCTGAAATGTCTAGGCTGACAGCTTTCAGTGAGGATGGTAAGAAGCCAGGAAAAGATCTAATGAGAGGAAAAGCAAAGTTATTCCCTAGAGCACATAGCATGTTTTAAATAACCTGAACTACAAGGCTGCCACAATTGCCCTGGAAAGATCAGCTGAACTAATATTTGTAAAGATTCATTCCGTGTAGTTACACAGAGGTGAGTTAGACAGCACACAGCAGTAAATGGCAGGTAATGAAAAGGGAAGAGTGGATGGCTGGTCTGTTTCTCTCCCTTCCTCAACACACACAAACTCTGAACACAATGTTCAAAAGAAAATCTATGTCCCAGAAGAGATAAATGTAATAAACATGAATGACGGAGCACACGCAATAGCCTTCAGGTATTATGTGAGCTATGCTAAAATTGTATTTAAAGTAGATCAATGAGAATAGGAGCAAATTGAGAAAAGAATAAAACTACACAATAGAAAAACCCTGACCTGGAGATACACTACCTGCAATGCAGATGGATCCAGATGACAAATGACATGACTTTCAGGAAGTGCGTTTATTGAAAACACATCACTGCCAGCCACAGGAGAGATCCAGCTCCAACACTCAGCTTGATTTCTCCTTCAGTACTAAAATTTAACCAATCTCAATCACCCAAACAGTGAAATATATGCACAGACAAACCAACCTGTTAATGTACAAAGCATCTGACCACCACAAACCGTAAATTAAATGAGCAGAAACTAGGGAAAAGTATTGTCTGGATAAGGAGATTGCACTTACACACGTTCTGCAGAACAAGAGTTCTCCGCCTGGACCCAGAGGACCACGACGCCTCTCCCATTCCACTATTGCTGCACTGGTGAAAGACGGCGCCCAGAACAGAGCTCTGTGATTCTGGTATGGAAAAGACTGGGAAATACTGCGATCAAGAGCAAACCTGCGTAAGATGACCGATGGCTCCTTTCCCTCTCTCTCTTATCCCTGTTCTCTGAAACACAGTTTTGTCCAGTTGGCGCATACTGGACCTGTTCTACATCAAACAGTGTAACCTTCCAAGACACCTGTAAAATGAGATGAACAAACAAGTCTTAACTCCTCTTGGTAACACCTTCGCACTGCAAGAATGAAGCATTACAGGTACAGTAACTAATCTAGAAACAATGCTGGCCTTTAAAATAATGGTATAATTGTGAAGTGTTCAACAAACAACGCCCTGATCCCAAGGATAGGTCCAGGCTGCAGGTGTTCAGTAGGGCTTCTCCCTGCAGTAGGTGTGTAAACACAGGCACAGGTATGTAGATCAAACACGTTGCTGCTGAAGGAGGGGATACCTGAGGTAACTCACTGATGCAGCAACTGAGTAACAGATCCCACTGCCCACCTATGTGGTTAGGGCAGGATAGGAAAGAGATACAGTTGTATTCACTGCATTTCTAAAGGAATAGTAAAATGAAGCTATCAATTTACTGAAAATGAGAAGGCAAAAGCAACAATCTAGTCTCCCTTAGCTGCTTTAACGAAACCACAGGAAAATATAGTAAGATTTACAGCTCTGATAGGAGATACTAGTGAAGTGAAACAGCCACGCTCCTTTTATCTTTTCACAGGTGGTTTTACAGTTTCTATGGAATACAGTTTCTAAGGGAAGACATGTCATTTCATGATAAATACTAACCCTGAAACAAAATATTTTGTCACTTTTCCCCCCACACATACTATCTTTACAATCCAAACTAGTATTCTTTTGCTGGAACTGAAGAAAGCAGATTTTCCTTTTTGGTTTGAGTTCCTTCTCTGTAGTTACCTTCTAGACAACTAGCAAATTCTGACAATCCTGGACATTTTCAATGGAAAAAAATGAGTTTGTCAGATCCCGGTGCCTGAGTTCACGATACACATTTCAAGACTGGTAAGATGTTAATGGCTGGCAAAAGTGACAAGCACCATCTAGCCAAGATTTGGTATCCAATAATGAAAACAAAGTCGTTAATTCTAACAGCACTCTGTGCAGATGAGGTATTCTACACAGTCTGATCCGCATACTTGGGCCCTGATCCCAAACAACGTTAATTCAATCTCATTAAAATGTTCCCAGTAATTTCACATGGCAGAAAAATATGCATGTGTATAAACCCTTTCAGGTTGGGACTTTTAATTATAAACTCCAGGAGACAGAGAATTGTTTCCCCAATGTGCATATGCAGTGCCTGTACAAAAGAGGATCTCCTTCTGATGGAGTCTTCCAGGTATTTATACAATTTTAGAAAAGCACAGTAATAATAAGGTTGGGATGGTGACTTTTTTCCCTTTTCTAATTGTTAAATGAGACAGAGGTGTTCACTCCTTTCTAAAACATGCTAAAGTCTGCACTAGTCAGATAATTTCAAAAGAACTCACACATTTCACCTTTTCTAATTTATCAGTTCCCTCTGAAAATATAATCTGATGAGTAAACAATCTGAAGAGCATTCTTTTCCATTTCAGAACTAAGCGAATCTCTTTCCTTTGCTTCTGGGTGCAACCAAAGGTAGAATCCAGTCTCAAGACTTAGAAAGCAGCAACTCTACAACAGGGTCTGAGAGTTTTCTGCAGCTGTAAAGCCAACAGCTACTGAGAGGCAGCAGCAGATAACCAACATCACCTACGTCTTGGATACAGTCCCCCACAACATCTCTCTCTCTAAACTGGAGAGAGATTAATTTGATGGATGAGGACTTAATATAGCAGATGAGGAACTGGCTGGATGATCTCATTCACAGAGCAGTGGTCAATGGCTCAGTGTCTGGATGGAGAACAGTGACAAGTGGTGTCCCTCAGGGGTTCGTATTGGGAACAGTACTGACTCCAAGCTGAGTGTCGACACACCTGAGCCAGGGCAAAGACCAGTATCAGGACAGGTTGAGGGATGAAAGGATTGAGAGTAGCCCTGTGGAGAAGGACTTAGGGATACTGGTGGACAAAAAGCTGCACGTGAGCCAGCAATGTGCGCTCGCAGCCCAGGTAGCCAACTATATGCCGGGCTGCAGTAAAAGCAGGGTGGCAGCAGGTGGAGGGAGGTGATCCAAACCCTCTGTTCTGCTCTGGTGAGACCCCACCCAGGGTACTGCATCCAGCTCTGGAGACCTTAGCACAGGAGAGACATGGACCTGTTGGAGCGGGTCCAGAGGAGGCAACAGAAATGATCAGAGGGTTGGAACACCCTATGAGAAAAGGCTGAGACAGATCGAGTTGCTAAGCCTGAAAAAAAGAAGGTTCCAGGAAGACCTTATCGCAGCCTTTCAACACTTAGAGGGGGCTTCTAAGAAAGATGGGGAGAGACTTTTCAATACAGCCTGTAGTGATTGGACAAGGGGTGATGGTTTTAAACTGAAAGAGGGGAGATTCAGAGTAGATACAAGGAAGAAACTTTTTACAGTGAGGGTGGTGAGACACTGGAACAGGTTGCCCAGAGAGGGTGGAGATGTCCCATCCCTACAAACATTCCAAGCCAGGTTGGATGGGGCTCTGAGCAACCTGTTCTCATTGAAGATGCCCCTGCTCTCTGCAGGGGCCTTGGACTAGATGACTTTTAAAGGTCCCTTTCAACACAAAGCATTCTATCATTCTACCTTTCACCTTTCTCCGGGGCCAGTAACTCCCCTCCAAATATACTATGAAGTACAGATGCTATGTTGGAAGAAGGTAGCATTGGAAAGAAGACAGCAGAAGCCAGGCTACTGTCAGGCAAAGTGCAACGTTTCTAGCACACAGTTGGTAAAATTATCTGTGTGATAAATTGCTCCCGATGGGAGGAGGAGGAAAGTATGCATTATTATAAGGCACAGCAGCTTGCTTGCTTTTTTTTTTCCCTGCTAAATGATTTTCTCCACATCTGTGGGTAACTCCCAGCCAAGGAAGCTGAACCACCACATGCAAATTTCAGCCTGTGTTAGCTTCCAACTTGCTCTAGTAAAAATAATTGTAGAGAGAAAATGAGCAGGAGGAGGGAAAAGCCCAACAAGGAGCTATACTATTCAGAATCTCATGTCATAGGACATATAGGGAAAAAATGCTACTTTTTCATATATTTTAGGAAAAAACCTAACTTGACTCACTAAACTCATATTTCTGTACTCTGACCATAATTTATTTAACTCCAAATACGGTGGCATGCATTTTTGCATTTCAAACTGAGAAAAAAAAATAGTCCTTTGAATAGTAAAGTGCATTCCTGACATTTAGAAGTACTTGGAAGTGTCACATCAAGTAACAGTTTCAACATTGTTGTGCAATGTCTCTCTTTTTCTTACATACTAAGATATGTACATTGCAAAAATTTTAATCCTCTTTGATTTTCATAAATATTAAGTGTGCTCACCAATTGGAATTTATAGACCTAGTTTAGCATCTCGGCTTTAAGTATTTCAAATAAATTAATCAAATTTAAAACAGATCAAATATTTGTTATTGGAATATTTTTATTTCCATCTTTATTATGAATCATCAGAGTCCTGATTATTCATCTTCTTGACTACTCTGTGACCATTTTTGTTACATCTGACAATCATGAGGCACCTTTAAACTAAGTAAGTGTACTGGAGGAAATGAACTTAGGAAGTACAAACAAGCCTGGGCTGCTCCTGTGCAACACAACAGGAAGATTTCAGCTATTTAAGTCTCCTACTTCCATCATCAAAACTCTGTCACAAAACTACAATGCAAAACAATCCTTGTCCACTCAGGAAACTCCAGCTGCTAATGGAAATCTACTCTGTGATCTTTTGACTCGTATTTCTCATACTTCCTTGCATGAAGCTTTAGTTTCCAGGGTTGCAGAAAGATTTAAGAAAGATTCCAGCAGCTAGAATTATCTTTCCTGATACGAGCACACACAAATCCACCTGATGTTTAAAGTTTTGAGTTCGAATCAACCATCAAGATAAAACGTTAAGCAGGAAATCTTTAATCAAATCTTTAATCAGAATCTCTTGGTAAATGCAGCAGATGGGAAAATGCTTAGTTCACAAGGGCAGTACCAGGAAGCACGTGTACATCCCAAATTGAAAATTATGGGAAACTACAAAGGTAGAGCATATTGACATCCAGAGAGCGGGTTACACCTTGGGATTTTCCCCAGTGTTATTCCAGATATTCCATTAATATTTCAATAAACAAGAAACCAAAAATATCCTCAACAGATAACCGGACAAGGTATTATTTCTTCATATTTAACTACATATGCATAATTATACGTACATATAAAAAGAACTGGGAGAGAAAATCTGGAAAGCAACTACTTTTTTTTTAATACAGTTTGGAAACTGATCATCGTTAACTGGTATGACTCAAATGCTCGATGCTTTCAGCATCAGGTAGTTAATAGACATAGCAATCCTTCCTTTCAAGGCAGAAGATTTTCCTCTACAAGACAGATGAGCCACTGAAGGACGTGTGTGGCGAGCAAGACATGAGAAGGGCTGTGGCAGTGGAGTCAGGAAGCACAGACTCACAGCTTCAGAGAGCTGGGAATTGGTGTCCCTAAAAAGTTTTGGATTTCCAGCTGAAATTCTCCTCTGCCGTATACAGCTTATACTGCACATGGTTATTAGGCTACTGGCAAATTAGGAACTAACTAGCACGTCCAAACTAACCCATATTTCTAACTGCAACTCTCTTTTCCAAATCACACTTCTAGGCTTGGAAAGATCTTCACACAAACTGCCTGTGTGGTACTTGGAGCGCCTCCATCAGTGCCCCACACAAGGCACTGCAGACTCTAGAGCAGCATTTTCATTGCATTTGAAGACGACTGAAAAAAAGGGTCTGAAACACACACACCACCTAATCATTAAGGTATAGACTAATAGGGCTTGTTATTGTAGGACATAAATATTGCCACCTGAGCCCACTCAAAGGGAAAAGTATTTGCAAAATAAAAGCTTATCGCATGTGAAATGGCGAATACCTAAAGAAAAGGCTAATGACAAACCATTCATTTTTATCTTTGTTTTCTAAACGGTTTGTCAGATGTTCACCAGTTCCACAAACAGTAACCAAGGAGGAAAAAAAAAAAAAAAAAGACAAAAAGAATGAGATGCTTTGACAGATTGTTTTGAAAACTCCTAGGCTTTGCACAAATATTTTTCATGCAAAAAGAGTAACCTTTTCTTTAAAATAAAGCATGCATAAGATAATTAGATTTTAAAAGGTGTGTCAACTTGGGGTTTTTTCTTAAATTGGTAAGCAGCTGTCATCAACTGCAACAAAATATCCAAAGGCATTAGATCAAAAAAAGATTTCAGCGTTTATCCAACCTGCTATTTTTTAAACTGTTCTTATCCGAGTTTTTTTCCTTCACCACGTGACAACTGCTAAGCAAATAGGGTATCATGTTTTATAAACCAACAAAGAGCTATCACAAAAATCCACAAGCATTCTTTGCCAGTCATGAACTACTACAGATTTTCGGTATAATGTGACTGCTCAAAATAGATAAAGGATACAATACCAGCACGATACCCAAGGAATTAAGCCATGTAATTCTCATTACAGTTGTGCCATTAATCCCTGCACAGCGCGTACTGAAAATTTACACTCAAATGATATATTTCTAGATATAGGTAGAAATAACAGCTCTCTAGAATCAGATTATAATTACATAGGACTGCAAATTGTACGTTTGTCAGTTCCCCGAAGCAAAATGGATAGCAAAATCTACAATTCTAATGGCCGTTTTCATGCTAAATACGGATACAGAGAACACTGCAGTTCATTTACCAATTAAGACAAAAATTGTTTCCCTTGTCTTTTTCTTCTTGTTTTTCTCAGATTCAGGCATATTATGAACCCACAGAAAAACACAGAGAAGTTTATTGGCCAGAAATACCACAGGAAAAATCTATTGACTCTTTATTTACTGTGGAGAATAGACAAACTCTCCTTTTTAAAATGTAATTCAGATGTACAGAAAAATGGGTATCACTGGATTTAGGGGTTTATAGGGTTTTGTTCCCCTCTTTGCTTTTTGAAGGGAAGATGAATGATAGTCCTACATTGAATTTCAATCTCTGGATTCAACCTGTGGAGCTTAAATGACTCTTCAACACCCAGTTGTGTTGTGAGAAGTACTGCTGCTTATGTGTTTACCACTTGAGAAAAATAGCTTCAAGATGGGAAGAACAACCAGAATCTAGATTTTTATAAATGGCACTTTCCACGTATTCAGAAAAAAGTGCAAAATGTTTCCCATCCCAAACTTTTTAATAATGAAGTTTGTATAAAAGCTCCTCCATTTCTAATTTCAGAACAGGCGCAAGTTTCGAAGGTATCACTGATGAGAGCCACGCTCTTTGCAGATTTATTTAAGCACGACAGAAACAGATCCTGAGGTAATTGCAGATGCTACAAGTCTTGAATTTTGTGCTTTCCATTTTTCAACAAACAAGCATAATCTAATTTGCCCCAGTGGGGCATTTTAGAAGCAGAGAGATAAATCATCTTTGGTTTTGTGTAACTAAACAGATCACAGCTGAGGTAGATCAGATTAGCTGCTAAAGAAAGATTGTGTTGACAAACAGTACCGAGAAGTTTATCAGCACTTCTTGCGGATACAGAAAGCAGAGGAAAACATACAAACCTGTTTGCCAAGAGCCTGCCTTAAGCTTGTGTTTAACGTGCTGTAAAGCGAAGGCTGGAAGACTAAGATGTGAAGGGTTTTTATTGAACAAAGCGCTGCTCAGGTGCTGTGACACCAGAAGCAAACCATTACAGGAAAGGGTTTTTCATCACCCTTTTCATATTTTTTCACGATGTGGCTGAAGTTGCCATTCTAATTATTCCACTTCACCTGCTAGAATGGCTGTTAGCAACAATTACAGCAAAAGCAATCTCCACTGGGGACTGAAGTGCCACGTACAGCCTCTTCTGTAGGCACACTGCTAAGCCTGTTACTGCCCTCCTATGAAACATTTTCCGTTAAAATATGGGTAAAACATGGATAGAAATATGTGATTATCAGACTGATTGCTGATATTCTACAACAGGAAACATATCATACCATGCAAGTAAAATGAAATTCAAAACCTTTAGGTCTGTCAGGGAAGTGTTTCAGTTCTCTGTCGCACATGAAACACGTATGTTAATACTACTTTTTGCATAAGAGCACAAGAAAGCAAGCAGTGAACAAGTGTATCTCTGGAAGAATTCTCATTTCCACAGGGGTTCTGTAATAAAATTTGACCAGAGCATTCAGACTTCAAGTTCCTTCAGCGACAATTCAATATCCATATAATGAGGGAGGTTTGTCTGGTTTGTTAAGGAAGAAAGATTTATGCATTCATAATGTCTATTTTTTTCCTTCACTTGATTAATTTCAACTAAAATTAGAAAGAAGTAAGCCTAAATCCAACAGATTTCATGATGCAGGTGGTAGCTGGGTGGAGGCAAAGATCTTAAACAGCCTCTCTGTGGAGAGGAAGGTTTCAGGCTCAGCTCATTAATATTATTGATGAGAATCCCCACAGAGAAACATTAGGAATCACAGCTATAGGAATTCTGGCTTCAAAAACTGTATTGATCCTGGGACCACTTGTTACAGGAACACGCAAAAGATCCCTTCCAACCCCAACACATTGCAAAGAAAGTTTACTGCGTTCAGCTCTTCTTTTCTACATAAGCATAGTTTGGATTTCTTATAAATAGAGAAAGAGGAATAGTAAATTAAAAAGATAATCTGTTTTAGAGGTAGGAAAGGTGGAAGTGAAAGATAAAGCAAACATAATTCATTCCCTGATCTGGCTACTGGATTTTTATCCTGGAAAAGCCACCCTTCAGTGTACATGCAGCGTGCCCATCTGTAAGCCAGGGTCAGCCACCTCTGCCTTTGCAGCATCTCCCTGAGCTCCACACAGAGCTGGAGGCGAGGGCAAGACACCGGTCAGGCAGTGCCCTAGAGCACTGCGCCAAGGAGCCACCAGGCCATGAGGAGGGACCTGCCACACAGAGCTCTCAAGCCAAGGCCACACTGGGAATCATCAGTGGCGTGCCAGGAAAAGGAGACAACAGCAGGAATAATAAGCAAACACAGGTACTCTCAGATAGAGGAAGCTGCATCAGACAAAGCTGGAGACCCCTTTTAACCATATCAGATGTGATTAAACCACTTCTGGCACCGTGGGAAGCTATTTCCAAATGCATTTGAGTAAGGCAGAAAGCATCATTTTTGCTATGGGACCATTAAAAAAAGAGTGAAAATAAGATTCCACTTTGGGTCTAATCAACACTCATATTCAGCAGATGTTTTTGTAATCCTCTCAGATAAATACACATAACTGTGTATCTTCTGGTTTCTTTATGGAACACTAACTGCCCACTGCACAGAAAGTCCAGTTGGTGCAGCACAGTCACTGTCATGTGCACATTTTTCATAGCTCTAATATTTCAACACAAAGCCCATAAGTTTTTGTTTATTATAGGACAGACGGTCACAAGGTGAGCCATTTTAGCCTGCAGGATTATCCACTGAATGACATTTGGCTTCATTCTGTTCAGAGGGCTCCATTCTCTTGCTCTTTCAGGCCCCAGTCAAAATTGGAGCAGGAGGAGTTCAGCCCAAGAATTACAGAAAGAAAGCCGGCTGGCACAAGCAAGGTAGGAATGCATAAAACAGCAACAGCTTCCTCTACGTGACCCTTCTAAAGCACTATACTGCTACCAGTGCACGTGCTCTTATCTTTATGCGCTGCAAACTGGGAGCACACAGTCACACAGTGTGCTTCTCTGGACTGGCAGCCTCACAACAGCGACCACAGCTGTGACCAGAGACTACTTGCCCACATCGCTGAGGCTCTGTGTGCTGGCAAACCGTGCTGCTCCCCAGGGAACACATCTGCTCTCCCCTGCTCCCACGTGCTGCTGGAACGATCTCAGCTTGAAGCCGATATCTGCTTCTGATGACAGTTCCTGGATGGGAGCACAGACCTGAAATCATGCTCACGTATTTATCTGCTTTATGATTATCAAAAGATTTCATTTAAGAAGAGTTGGAAGATTATAAGGAAATACTGCCACTGACGTACTGGACAAATTTACTCAACACATATTATGTCCAGGCACTCTCCCAGCAGCACAAACACTGTTCTCCCCAAAACCAGTATCAGCCATTTGAGAGCACACTGGACAGAGCACTACAGGCCAGAATTCCAGATACAGAGGACTCACACAAAAAGGGATAGAACCACAGAAACAAGCTGAATAAGTTTCCTTCAGTACTGAGTGTCATTAGAATATAGAGGTAGGCATTTTGTGATGTAAAATAAATGTCCTTATTTTCACAAACTAACTCACTTAAGGAATTATTAATAGTGTCTCAATCATTGTTACTTACAGACCTATTCTAATCCAGTGATAATAAAAAATACAAAAACAACGTCATAGCCATTTTGATGAAAAATTAGCATCAAGATAGAAGTCAAGTGCAAAGTGAAAAGCAAACCCATACAGAACACACCATCTTCCTATTTACTGCTTATTGCAATATGCAGTCACGTTTGGCAGCGCTAACCCGAGTCCACAGTAAATGCCATATTGCAGAGCTGGCTGTAAACTAAAGCCCTTTGGGCTGAATTTTCATCCCAATGCAGACAAAATTACTTTGAGGATTCCTTGCAATGCCAATTTTGAATATTCACATCATGCAATACAGTGAAAACTTCTACGCCTCCAATGTACTTTCCATTTTTCTTCAAAATAAGCTTTCTCAGATGAGAATGAGTTGTTCTTGCCAAAGAACACATAAAAACTGCAACGTGTTATACACTGTTTGTCACTGTGACTAGGCAGCAGTCTCCCTCCTCTTCATTCTCCTCCCTTCTCTTGTCACCACATTAAGTATTTTCAGCAGGGACTTCAGATGTTCATAGAGGCTTACAATTAGAAAATAACAGGAGCAGGTAACCAGAGTGACCCTGAACACTCTTGAAAATGCAACCATAGACTCCTCAAGGCTCCCTGTGTAATATTACATTCCATTCTTTGAAAGGCCTGTACAGCCTAATGCTAAAATACAACTATTCTGTACGTGTTCTTATATCTTCTGCTTCCAAATCTTCATATTTTCATGGAATGCAACAATCAATGAACTGCAAATCCAGTAACTGAATGGTCATTCCCTATGCACTCCTAGTTGCCTTACAATCTCCTTCATTTTTCGTTACGGTTTGTATTATTTGGTACCACTTCAATGAAATGATGGCTTTCAGAAATTATAGTTTATTGTAAGTAAATTAATTTTCTAAGCCCTAAATTCTCTCCTCTCAAGTCCAGAGTCCACTGGATTATTTTGCAAGAAGTCTTGATTTTAAAAAAATTTAAAAAAATAAAAAAGAAAGCCAATTTATCGAATCTGATAAACTCAATGAATGACCTCCAGAGTTTCAGGAGAAAATTTTGGGGGGTTGAGGGAACAGGCCCAGCCCACATCAACAAATAACCTAAAAGTCTAGGCACTCATCTGAAGTGTTAGAAATACCTTTCTAAGCAAGGAAACACACAGGGCAGAGACTTGAATGCTTGAACTTGCATATTCCACTTTCCAGGCTATGCAAATCTACTCTCTTTTTTTCCAACAGAATAATCTGGAAATCATTCTCATACAGGGAGCACAGGATTGGAAAACTTTTTTTTCCTTCTAATACTACTCAGAACAACCTCTATCTTGCAAAGCCTCAGGCATATATCATTAAATGATTAAATAACAGAAGGTGCCTGAGAATCAAAACAGGAAGGAAAATAGGAAGGAAGGTAGAAAAGGAGAACCTTTCATTGCATTTCAATTTTTCCTGTGCTGTTTTTTCCTGATCCTTAAAATCTGTGAGTGATATTCAAGCCCCAAGGAAGTAACTAACCATTTTTCAAGCTCTCATCAATACTGCCCGAATACTACCCAGCATTGCTATTTAAAAGACATCTTCCAGAACGCCCCAAACTTCTAGCACCATCATGATCTTTCTGCACTGCTATGATGACCCAGTTTCTCCAGGTATTAATATAATATTCCATAATTAATATATCTGGCACATCCAAGAAGAATTACCCTTGTATTCTGAAAAGACGGAGACCATATTAGGTTGCTCACAGGTGCCTAGTGTTCTTAAGAGCCAAAAATTAACATTCTTAGTTTAGACCAGTGTCCTGGTTTGGGTTAAAACAGAACAATTCTGTTCTATTATTTTTACTTTCCAGCTAAGTCTCTTCTTACTTAAAATTAACAGCATGTTTTTGCAGAGACTCTGCTTGTAGCAGTGATAACGCTCCATGTTTATAGTCAGTACCAAGGACTGGGATGCAAACCAAGGGCACTGCTGGATCTTGTGTACCACATGGGGGGTGCAGAAAAGTAAAGGCTGCACCTTCAGGGAGGAGTGAACAGGACAGGTGACCCTAAATTAGCCAACAGAGTCTTTCCATCCCATATACGTCATATTCGGTATAAAGCTGAGGGATCACAAGGGGCTCAGCCCTTCTTCTCCTCGCCCTTTCGCCATTTTGCCCTTGGTCTTTCATTTCCCTGAGCTCGAGCTGCTCTCTCGGCTTCGGGACTCTTCCTCGTTGGGTTTGGCCTTGGCAGCTTCAGCTTTGCCCTGAGGCCTCCGGCCCCGGTCTCAGCCCCCGGCTCAGGCCTTGGCTGGGCCCCAGGTTCTGGGCCGCATCCCTGACTCCAGCTCCCGGTTCCTGGCTGCTGCTGGGCCCTTCCACAGCATCAGTGGGGACAGGGACAGATTTACCAGCGGGGGATTGGGTTCGATACTGGTTTTTACATATTTGTATATATTTACTTTTTATTATTACTGTTATTTTTATTTTCATGTTTTAGTAAAGCTGTTCTAGTTTCCTTCCCTAATCGCCAAGTCTCTCTCCTTTATTTCCTTCCTTCCCTTTTTGGGTGAGGAGGGGGAGAGAGCGTCTGTTGCAGATTTGGGGGTGCCCTGGCCTCAAACCTTGACAACCAGATAATGACTTTGAATTTAAAAGTTATATCCACATTGTGAACGGTGCTGTGTTAGATACCCATTCTAGCTGGAAACAAGCTAACACATACCGGGAATAGTTTAACTATGGTAGTCCCTGCTCCTCGCAGGCTGAACTGTGTTGCTCCTCAAAGGAGTAAATCACTTTGGCACTTTTGATGTTGTTGTACGGCTTTCAGTATCTGTGTTAGCTCATATGCAGCTCACCCAAGTGTCTCTCTACTGCACTGCAGTATGCAGCATGGACATACCACAGAGATCAAATACAGAAGGAAAGAATTTAACCAATCCGACACCAAGCAAAGCTACAGAGTTCTCCATGTCTCCATCACTACATAGTTATAAAGATACACAATATGCAGAGACACCTGAGCTCTGCCTTAAGGACATACAATAAACGAAAATAAACAATAAAACAAAGCTAGTGTTATTCTAAGGCAAGCACAAAAACTTTCTCTACAACCTTGTACTTCACTTCTTAGATCTGCAGCAGCAGCAGTCAGTGAAGTGATTCAAAATTCAGTAACCTGAAGGAATCAATTATCAAGGTCTGACTCACTGGCATGTAGAGAGATCTTTAATTTTATTTAGCGTTGCTCTACAGATGCAGTGTCCCAAAAGATGCATTACTTAGCCCTATAACTAACCTAAAGTTTCAGATAGGTATGTAAGAGTTCATGCAGTCTCTAGGTATGCAAATGATGGTTTAATGGAAATTCACACTTCTGGCTTGAGTCTTGGGATTTATATCTGCCAAAAATAGTGGGACGCATTCCAAGGTACAGTCTTAGTCTTTTATTTGCCAATCACCCTGACCTGAGCAGTTAGTCTAAGTCATTGTCCAGACAAGTTATCCATTCTTTCATTTCTACAATATATCAAATAATTTCCTCAAATTTTCAGAAGTGAGAATTGCAACATGACGCAATATAATTTGTTTTGGTTTGTTTCTGCACACAAGTGAAAATGCTGCTGTAGTAGTATTGGTTAGAAAAAACAGATACCCATTTTTAATGGAACAACCTAGCCTTTAACTTTATTCATTTTGCTTTCAAACTGATACCAAGTTTGAAAGACAGAACTGTTTTGATCCTTTCCTTACACATGGATCAAAGACTGATGTATCTGTATTTCACTTGCAGATACAATTTCCAACTTAGTCATCATTTGAAGTTAATCAAGGAATTTCTTCATCTTGTAATTTCTCACCTGCAGGTAGTTAGAGCTGTGATTACAATTAAATTTACCATTAAAAAATTCATGCTGTGGTTTCATTACCTGTATCAAATGACTCATATTAATTATAAATTATGATATTCACAGACTTGTGTTAACGTGCATCTCAACAGGAACCACGAGGTTTCCACTGAAATCTGCAACTCAATGCTTGATTTTGGTAAACATCTGAGAACTCAAGCTAAAACTCAACTTCACAAAAGAATGACTTGGGCACTTGTGTTGTCAGAGAGCGAGATAAGTATGTCACTCACAAACAAAGGGCGCTCACATATTCATATTAATGTGTTATAGACCGCTTGCCATTATTTGCTCAGCTAAAACTAGAGCTCAGCGAAGGTCGTGGAACCGATCCAACTCCCTATTAACTCAATAGAAAGGCTCTTGGGGCACCTCTCTGTGGCTGCTTCCCTCAAGCAACCACACAACTATACGTAAGGCAGAGGGTAGTGTTAGACGCTACAACATCCCTATCGCACAGGATCAGCATCCAAGACCTGCAAAGCTCTTGTACTGGCAGAAGCAGTTACTGTCCTCTGCTGTGTAAGGCCCTACTGCATTTCCCCAAAGGAAGTGTTTTAAATTGGGTCACTTTTTCCCTTTAAGGATAAATAATAGATAAATCTGTAATCTTGCAACTTATTAGCAATCCAGAAGTATGAAAGCTACTTCTGCTGTAATCACTGAAAGGGAATGTAAAGATACATTCTGGCTTCTTTTATGTTAATAAGAAGAAAATACAAAGACATCTAGTAAATAATTGAATTACAGAGCAAACTGAGCATTTAGAGACCTTCCTCAGTGTCACAAAGCCACACAATGTAGACAAAAACTCAAATTATCCAGTAGATGACCTGCAATACATCCGTGGTTACTGAACATGTATAAAGCAAAAAAAATTGTGTTATCATCAAGTATTAGATCAAACAAGCTGGTGTAAAACAACTATGTCAGCCAAAAAAAGAAAAAAAAAAAAAAGGTTTCATCTTTTATCATATGTACTCATCCTGCTCCAAAATAATTACTCCAATCTTTTCACCTTCTCCCAGTTACCTCTGTATGCTCTACATACCCTTCTCTGGGAGCACATTTCCCTGTCTAGTTAAGCCACTATCTTCTTCCTTCCCATTTTCTTCATTTCCCTGTCTAGTTAAGCCACTATCTTCTTCCTTCCCATTTTCTTAAGAGCACGAAAGTCAAAAGAAGCTGATGATTATATGTCTGTAACAAAAACAAAAGCAACAAGTATGCCAACAATCGCCCTGATCTGTCCACTTGTATTTTATGCCCTTCTTTTGTACCTATCTTCTAAACCGAAAATTCTTCAGACTGAAGACTGTCTTGCTGCTTAGCTGCAGACTATTGGCATAATACAAGTGATAACAGAGCCCAGAGCGGTGCTACATTCTCAGCTGAGAAGCTCAGAACTTGCTGGTATCGTTCTGTCACTACATCACAATAAAAGAGATGCCAAAAAGTCAAGAGAAGAGTTGTTCTGTTCCCCAACAGCTCCCATTTACATGACATGGACTGTCACCAAGAAGGGGAACTCCTAATTCCAGATACTGACCTTCATATACCGCAGTAAAAAAAGCATCAATAAGTGAGATATAAAATAAACACTGATTTTAACATCCATGTTTAAAGCAAGAATCTTGGAATAATCTGCTGCAAATACTGAAATTAATTCTCAATCTGAGAAAAATAATAATTTCAGCTTAAAAGCTGTGAACAGTACTATCTAAGTAATACAATAAAAAGTTGGGATGGATTTATTCAAAAGTTAAAAACAATAAAATACAAATTAAAGAGCAAACATTTACAGAGAAGGGTATCTTCTGCAGGAACAATATAGCTGGCGAGACAGAATCCTATTTTCATAAATAATAAAGTGGGAACGAGAAAAGCAAGTGAAAACAAGGCAAGGAGAGCAAAATGTAGAGGCAAACAGCAAAAAGAAATCTGTTCGTGAAGAGAGAGAACAGAAAAGCATGAATTACAAAATAAGATAAGCCACTAGTATGAGGGGAAGAGGATCGAGGAAGAAGTGAGAGGAGAATCCAGCTCTCTAGAATGGCAAATTTAGTTACTGATAAAAAGCACCACCTTCCAGAAAAGCTGCTGCTTGCATGTCTAAATGGACGCAGCTTTAAGGAAAGTCCAAAACCCCTCAGGTATAAGAGTCAAAACTGTCCAACTGAGGGAACTGCTAGAGGAGACATAACATTTCATATCCACCTTCCAGCTATGACCCAAATCTGGCACAGATGGCTTGTAAATGATTGTCACTGCCAGAATCCTGCAAAATGATCATCCCTACCGGAAACCCACTGGCCTTTACGAGATGAGTTTTAGTCTCGATTTGGATGTTGATATTGCAAAGGTGGTCAGGGGTGACAATACTCTAGACAGTTGGTGCAGCCACTTCTCTGTCATAAGGCCCAAAGCACACCCTGCAAGATGTGGCAAAGCCCCTTCAGCCTCTGACTTAAATCCACCTTTGGCACACTGCAAAGCACAGGGCAACGAGGTTTCACTCCCAGCTCTGCTGCTGATCTCCCTTGAGCCTTGTCCCATTTCCATTTAAGCCAATTCCCAGCAACTTCCACAGGTCTCTACTTCCCTCACTGGTAAAACTGAAGTGATGCTTCATTTTCCTCACCTCTTTTTATCTGCCTGGATGGTTTAGGCTATCAGCTTTAGGGTGGCAATTGCCTCTGACGATGTGCTTGTACAGCTTCCTCACACTGACGCTGGGCAAACCAGAACTTTGATCTCAGCTGGAGTTTCTCTGCACTACAGCACTAACACCCCATAGAAAAGCAGAGACCCCCACCAAGGGTGAGTTCTAACTTTAACATTTTAAAAGCACACGACTAAGCTAATTTTATACATCGCAATAACCTGAGCCAAGACAGCCTAATTTAGAGAAGACACGCACTCTTTGTACCCTTTTCCTTAGAAAAAGCAGCTCTCATGAATTAGCAATGTCGTTCCCCACAGCAGGCAGCTGAGAGTGAGCCTGTCTGCATTGCGATGCTCTCAGCCACAGACCGCACCTTGCAGCGGGGCGAGCGCTTTACCTGCACTGCTGCCTTCAGAACGTCAAGGCTTATGCACACATAACATCCCTATACCTCAAATAAATGCAGAAAAATTAATGCGGGACACCCTCGGTCTTCAAGCTCACTCCTGTTCCATGACTTGTTTACACATCACACCTCCAGAAATCTTCTTATCTGCTCTAATTGCCGTGATTCATGAATTTACAACAGAGCCGTGCTCCATGATTTTCACCCAACTGTAACCCTTCACTTTGCAAATAACTAACTAGTGACTGTTCAGAGCTGCAATATCTAAGCGCAGCCTTAAAACTTCACAACAAGTTCCTAAAAGCTACCAAAAATTGAGCATAAGAAAAAATGTCACAGATGAAATCATGTGTATTATTACCATCATCACGTACACATCAAGACGTATTATGCAACAGCAAATGCACACTGTGTAATCTGCTTTATACGGCACCCTCCACGCAAAATGTCAGACCCCCCAAGGCACAGCCCATGGGTTCATCCACACAAGCCAAGTCTCAGTAGAATTACACAGGCGCTTTACAGAGAACCCTGGGGACTTGCAGCAAATTTATTCCTATGTAGACCATGCTATTCAGCTCACAGTGTTTATATATTCCTCATTAAACAGGTTAAATGTTTTTGTAAATGCTGCTTTTTAAGTTGTAGTATCGAGTTGTTGTTAAAGAAGAAAGTGAAAAAATCAATAATAATAGTAATAATAATAATAATAATAATAATTAGGGACTGAGACCCTACTGTGACTGAGTTTATTGCTACTTTAATCTTAGCCAGTAACAGTTTCATTTAACGTAGTTACATAGTACATGCAATGTGTTCAGTTAGTAAAGACACACCAGCATAAAATAAAAAGGAATAGGTTAATTTCAGAAATTCTATAAACTAAAAATGAGTTCAGGAAAAAGATATGAAACCAAAACATATTTTTCAATTAAAACCCTGAACTCCTGTGAATCTGTAATGGTTCCCAGATACTTCTGCTTTGTATTTTCTACGGAAAACTGTTGCAGGATACCAAAGGAGAAACTGCTCTGCTTGAGAGCTGAGCTCCTCAAGGAGCTACATCTTACTCCTAACAGCCACCAGGAATCACCTTCGGCATTGGAAGCAGCTACATCAACCACCACTGATTTTTTACTTGAGTCTAAACTGGTTTGATTCTTTGCAATAAAGGACAGAAACATCGTTATAAGTGGCTTCAATTTAAAAGGAATTCCTAGCTCGGTGTACCTGTCTGGTGTGTAGCTTCACTAGTGCTTTATCACCTACTTGAATTACTGTCTATGAAACAGTTTCATGAAAATAAATGGAATATATTTATTTAAAAAACAAACAAACAAACATAGCAATTTCTCAAGTGTATTTCATAACATTAGTGAACTCAGATCCCCTCAGCCTGTAACTATTGTGTTTCAAAAGCAGAGTATATAACAGAAGAAGAAAAGACACTAAGGGCAAAATGCCAAAATTGCAAATTCACAAATAATACAAATCTTTTATCCACCTCAGCGTGAAAAAGCTAGCACTGACACTGAAAGAATTGC
This sequence comes from Todus mexicanus, assembly GCA_013389965.1. Taxonomy (NCBI): domain Eukaryota; kingdom Metazoa; phylum Chordata; class Aves; order Coraciiformes; family Todidae; genus Todus; species Todus mexicanus. Next base: position 23,542 of record WEIS01079713.1, read on the forward strand.
CTGCTATTTTTTGTTAACTCACGAAAATTGTTCTCAGCATCTTAAAAGTGGAAGAATAATCTGGTTTGTGAGTTTTGGACATGCAGGTGAATTGCTTGATGAGTCCTGCATGACACACACAGAACTGATTCCCTCTGGCTCATTTCATTGTAAGGAAAAATAGGACATTTTACTGAAGAAAAAACCCCACTTCTCTGCTTGAATTAATTCAGGTATATACCTGCATGTACGGTCGATTGCTAGGAGGAATGATGCAGGTTTAGGACTCATGCTACCATTTTAAAGTTCGTGCCTAAGTTGAACCAGCTTTCCCAAGCTCAGAAAAGGGCTCGTAGCATTTTCTAGCACATCAGCGAGGCCCAGGCTATGTCACACACATCTTCACAGCCTGTGCTCTGTCCCCTGCGCTAGCAGCAGGGCTGTTGTTGGCTCTCACACGCCACCCAGGCTATAAAGGAGCTGGGGAACAGGCCACCAAGCCTCGAGAGTCAGTAACCATTGAACTCACTACAGCAAACAAGAATCTGAGGCAATGGAGCAGATAAGCGTGGGGTATCTTGCTCTCAGAGAGCAGATGAACCATTCAGGGGGGGCATATCAGGCCTCTCCCTCCCCTTGTGTGTTTCACTCCAAAATGGTACTTTGACCTAATTTACTAATACGGTGTTTTCACGTGTAATCACAGTCACACATACATACATTCAGTAACTATTGTTTCCTGGGTAAGTACACTTAGGGGATCCCAGAGGATGCTTTAAATGAGCAAGTTCAATGAGATTTGCAACCTGTGCCTCAGGAATTAACTTGATAGACTGAAAAAATAAGTCAACTTCTTGAGAGAGCTCTATGTTAGAAGCCTAAACAAAAAACACTTGAGAGCAGAAGTGTGGTTTGTTTGGTTTTTGGTTTGGGGCAGTTCTCAGCGGTTTCTGGTCATAAACACGCAGTTAACATTCAAGAATAATACTACATTAGAAAAGACAGAAGTATCATCAGATCCGTGTTTCCCTGTAGATCTGCTGCTTTGTCTCCTTTTGCTTCCCTGAACTGTACGAAGCAGAAACAGGAGAGATGTTTTATCTCCTTCTTCAAGGCCACTGCTACAAAATCCCTCAGAAAACTTTTGGCATTGACCTCTGCAGAGCCTTGCGCACAGCAGCAAGAGAACGGAGAAACAGTTCCTCTGCTGCTGGGAAGAGCCATGAACAGCTGCTCTTCTGGTATTTTTGCCCTCATTACAAGGCTTCAAATTGCATCAGAATGCATCCGCTAGTCATTTTTGAAGCTTTATTGCCAATTCCTTATGTCTTTTCAAAACACGTGGTCTGAAAGAGCTATTGGAAGAGAGAGAGTGGTGATATTCCTGGGTTTGTAATCAGATTTCTTTCTTTCTGATTCTTCCATTGATTAGAACTATTGCACGCACAGATTAAAACCGCAGGTTTCCACTTGTGCATCTATCATTTTCTGTTTTCCTCTGTACTAAGGAGCAATTTATCTGTGTTTCCACTGCACACGTTGTTGCACACAGGCGCTACAAATATCGACATTTAGAATGGGGCAAACTACAACTGACCTGCTCCTACAGCTGTCCTGGTTATTAAACGCTCACTGTAAAGATCTCATTTCACGCTTCTCTACAAAGAAAACCAGCAGGTTTCTTACTGTATCTGCCTCGCTTTATTTACAACCAAACAAATGAGACAAACAAATGAAATGAACAAATGGAACACACACGCTTTGCGGCCCTAGCTAAAAACTCAGCATTTCTTTCTGCAATAATTCAGCTGGAAAAAGAGACTTTAATGAAAAGTAAAAACCCCGGTAAGGTTCCGGGTGCTGCGAGCAGCACATGGAGAAGCGGTTTCGGGTCTCTCGGCAGCACAGCCCGGCCCGCCCGGCCCTGCAGCCCCGGTAAGGG
>WEIS01079718.1:173-12209 GCA_013389965.1 Todus mexicanus
TACTTGCATTTAACACCTCTGAATGCTCCTGTGGTTGTTACTTGCCATGATACCCAGATCTAATTTATAGAAACAGCAGGCATGAGAAGAGAAATTCAGTCTGAACATTTTGTCCTTGAAATTATGGGCACAAAGTTAATAACAGCTAAAACCTTAATTAATGTTATTTTCAATCCCCTTTCTGAATCAGAATTATTGACAACTCTGGTGTAATCTCTTGAACGCAGCCCCACAAAAACCTTCTCCCACATACCCCATTGTAGGAACCAGAGCACCTGCACATATCCTTGTTTGTTGTCCTGTTCAATTAAACTTAAATACCAGTAGCTTTGCTCAGCAGCAATGCCCTGGGCATGATTCGTCATGCTCTGTGCACTGACTCAGTACCCTGAACTTCACTGTGGATCTAACCTTCCCCTTTCTTTCTGCAAAGCCCTCGAGCATGAAAAACATTTTGTTGGTAGTAGTTATGCTTTTTTTTCTTTTTTATGGATGAAGAAAATACTTTATTTATTTCTAGAGATGTACATTCACCTTTTATGTCATTTTCTTGTTAGCTAAGAAGCTATTGCAAGAGTTTCTTTTTCCTTCGGTGGACTTTTCCACATAATTAGTGAGAAACAGCAATTGCAGTGTTCACCATGTACTTGTGCTGTGGACAAATCACATTCAAGCACTGTGAAAAATGTAGTGTCATTTCCCATGAAACTTAATGAACAACATCCTATCACCTACTGAGTGGCAATCTGTAAAGCACTGACTGCTCCGGAGTTGATGCAGAAGGACAGTTTAGTGGTTGAGGTTCTCTGTTTTTTACTCACAAAGCCCAAGTAAGTAAAATAATTTTGTAGTCCACAAGATGAGGTACAGGGCTTAATTTTTATATCACAGAGTCCTTCTGGAGGGGTTGTGATGGTTTTGGTCTGTCCAAAAAATGCATCTGTCAAACAGCCTCAAGAGTGATGGCTGTACAGGGCAAACATGTGGGCTAGCTTTAGCCAGCCATCTCAGGTACCGGTAGCATGCTAGCTATGATGTTTGTCTCATGATGCCTGTTTGCCCCTCATCTCAGCCTCCTGATTGAAGCCCGCAGCTTTCAGGATGCAGATAAAATCCTATTAACGGTGGAGTTGAGATCAGAAACCTAGTCATTTCTAAAACGACTGCATCTTGAGAAAACTGAGATAAATGGGCATCTTGGAGGATAAAAAGTCCCCTAACCCTTCGGTTAAGCCTTCCAGCAAGCCTACTTAGGTTTTTGTTGAGATAAAACAGAGAAACACTCACTGCTCAGTTTACTGTCTCCCCAAGCCAGTCAGGTAAAGCTGAGGACTCAAAATAAAGGAAGGTCATTAGTTACTGTACAAAATCCTGATCCCCACACTGAGCAGTGTTCCTTAAATAAAGCAACAATTCATTGCTGCTACACCATACAACATATCCTCATTTCATTGGTATGGAAGGGCAAGGGTTGCAGGACAGAAATGAAATAGGATGCAAAGGTGAAAAAAAAATAGTTCTCAGTCATTTACTGTTATATGTCTGACAGCCCTAATAGCAGTAATTTAATAAATGATTCAGTATTTTTTACAGGAGGCAGTAAAAGGTCAGTTCTTCACTGTTAGGAGGACGAGACTTGTATCTCAGATGTCCAGCGTGCAATACATATACTGAGTATAAAATCTGAGTTTAACTCTCCTGGCCAGACTCTGACTCAAGAAGAGTATGAAGGTCTCATCCCATCGTCCTTCAAAACCAAGGGAATTACTCCAGAAGGCTTCCATCTAATACAAACAAAGCTCTAATATGAATTAGTTAGGTTAACTTCAGCTTCTTTTGAAGTCAGTAGAATTGCTAAATATTTATCTGGTTATAGAAGAATAGGAAATATAGCAGGCTACTTCTGTGGTATATCTTAGTTCTCAAGTCTGCAAACCCTCAGCCTGGTTGTAGGAAATGCTCTTTCCTGTGTACTCAGAAATCAATGCAATAGAACTTGCTTTCTACTCACAGCTTTCATTGTAAGTCGGCTGTAATATTTAACAGCTTTCAGCCAAAGAAATCTTTCATGCCTTTATTGAGGAAACCACTTAAATTGTTACTTGCTAGGTTATAAGAAAGAGCATAGGAAACCAACTTCTATTTGTTTTAAATGGGAACTGAATCAGTATCCTTTTAAGCAGGTGTTTTCCTGTCAGTGTCAAAGCTGTGGGTGTCACGGGACATGCCATGCTCCTAATTCCTAGGTGGGAACCCAGGTGTGATATTAGACACACTGGCCCCTTTTCTTGTGCCAGTTTCCTGCACAGCTGAGAATTATAGGTGGAAAAAACAGGGCTGGATGGCTCCTTACAGGTCACCTAGTTGTCCTTTTACCCAAGGGAAAATGAATTGTAACTATGCCATCCCTGAAACACATTTGTTCAATATGCTCTCAAGGACAATGGGGAGGGTTCAGCTGAGGTCTCATCTACTCTGAGCCAGTTGTGAGTATCTTGCACAACTGTCCTGTCAGCTCACCTCTGGCTTATTCACCCCAGGATGGTTTATATCTTTTTGCAAGCGTTTGGCTTTTCTACATGCTGTAGTTCTCTCCAACTGTACCCTATCCTGAGCAGTGCTTCATCTTTCTTTCTGTATATGTGTGTCTCTACATGAGGATTATGAAAGTATGGAAGTATATCCATTATGATAAAGAAAACCAGATATTTTGTTCCCGATTTTTTTTTCTTTTTGTTGCCTTTGTTGAAATGGGTTTCAATACAGGAGGTTGGGAAAGAAGGGCAGCACTTTTCATCTTGGTTTGGCTAATTCATAGCAAACTCCTTAGCTGTACTAATTCAAATTCATTATCATGCCTCTTGGTTGTGTGCATGATACAAATTAGCTGGATGCATTGTGGCTGGACGCACCAACTGTCATGTCCCCCGTGGTAGGAGGAACATGGCAAGTGACTTAGCCTTTTGCTCAGGTATAAGCCTGGTTCAGCCACCCTAAGTTTGAAATGAAAAAGTGGCACTTGAGGCTGGTTCAACAGATGAATAAAGAATTTTAGCATTTGTAGCTAAACTTTGACATAGTCTACTTGCAGTAGATTTATGAAGATATGACGACATGCAAACACAGAGGAAATGGTATTATTTATAGGAGAGCGGCACAGGTGGCACAGATTAACTTAGATGATGGACACATCTTTTAAAAATTCAGTAGCAGATCTACATTTCAGATGGTAGTTTCTTTCTGTTTTGTCTCAGCTTAATTTCAGCAGGGTTAAATTCCTGTTTTCGGGATGATTTGCACAGATGGATTATCTGGCAGAGCATAGTCCTCACTCCTGAAAGAATCAGATTTCTCTAGCTGGTTGCAAAAATTCACAGCATATTTAAGGCTAGTAAAATTTTGCAGTCTAGGGAAAATAAAGAAGATGGGAAGCAGAAGAAATGGTGCCAAGGTCATTTCAAGATCATTGAAGCCACAGGAAGGAGATACACCATTGGTTTCTATAGCCTTTGGGTTAGGCTCTAGGAGACAATTTATGAGAGTCCCTGGGCATTGGAGTGAGTTTGTCTCTGTAGTTTATTATATGTAGTGAGATTACAGCAAGAATGAGTTTAGCAGAGTCATCAACCTCCCAAACAACTCCATTTTGTCCTTTCCTTCCTTATGTTTTGCTGTTCCTCCTCTGCACCCAGATGCCTTTCAGGTGAGACTGGGATGGGATAGTGATGTCTGATCTGATTAATGTGTTGTGGGAAAGGAGAGTAGGTCAGAGGAGGAGAGGTGACATGAGAGAAAGTTTACATTGGAGTCCTCTGTGTGAGACCTACAGGCACTATCAACTTCTCCTGGCGTTCCCTACACCTGTGAAAAGAGTGGAAAAAAGAATTTCTCCAGGCCTTTTGAACCCATGAGTATTAGCTGTAGAGAAACACAGCTTCATAGAGGCCACTCCAGCTTCTTCAGCAAGACAGTAAAAATGAGACATAATTGTCCAGCATTCAGGGCAGGACTCAGTTTGAGATCACAAAATCTAAACGTAAGGGACCACGAGCTTTAGTGCCAAGGATCTCATTGTGAGTAACGGCATCCCAGCTGAGACATGCCTAGGGCAGAGGGAGCTGCTCAGCAGCCGGACACTAGAGACCTGCATGCCTACTTGGATGCCTCCACATAGTGTCAGTTAAGCTGCCTTGGCTTCCAGCTGGCCATATTCCCCCGTAGGTCATGGGGGTGTTTGTCAGCCATGTGCAGGTGTCTTGGGTGTCCCATGGCAGCTCCACTCAGTTTATTTACTACCCCTGTCTGTGGGGTCTGTACCTCTGGACCATTGAAGTCATGGCAAGCAGACTTCACCGAACTTTAACCATCTAGAAGTAAGGTCCAGGCTAAACTTGTAAAATAGCCTTTGTCGATGGCCAGGGAGGCAGAGAAAGACATTTCAAAGGGTGATTCACTTTTCTCATTGACTGGAGAGAGAACTTAATCATTAATTGATATGTAACTTTTAGACAGCTGAACTTATGTGACATGAATACCTCCAAAGTCCAAAATCTGTAAGAACATTTGCAACTGCTCTGGAGACTTTCACTTAGAAAATTGCTGCATCTGCTGTGATTTTAAGTAAAGGCCTATTGCCAGTAAAATTGAGGCTTCAGTAATAAGCCTGACATTTAAAATTGTGCTAATGAATTAAAAGACCTGGAGAGACCATTTAAAATTACATGTCTTTCTATCTGTGCACTGAGTATATAATGCTGGTCGGGTTACTAATTTCTGAATAGTTTAGCAGAGTACTCAGCCTATTATCTTACTCATTTCATCTGGAACAGAATTCAAGACTACCAAGCAGCACAGCACATATCATTATCAATCACTGCCACTCTTTCTGCAGTTGCCTTAATTGTACTTCATTACTTGTATCAATATGTTGTATTTCAGGATTTTAAACAAAATTATTTTATTTTTAAGGTGCTAGTGAGAGGCTAGTTTTGACTTCAGAATCTCTGGAGACTGTCTAATAGGGAAAACAGATTGCTGTATGCAGAAAGAGTACTTTTTTTTTTTTTTCTGCTGATATTAACTTTTCTCTACTTTTAACATTTATTTTCCACTCCTACGAATAATATGCAATCGTTTGTGCTTTGATCATCAAACCTGATTTGAAGATTTTAGAGTGAGGTTTGAGTCTCCTAAAAGGACCTTGTTTTTCAGTCATATAACAGAATCACAGAATGCCTTGGGTTGGAAGGGACGTCTAAAGATCATCTAGTCCAATCTCCCTGCAGTGAGCAGGGACATCCTCAACTAGATCAGGTTGCTCAGAGCCTTGTTGAGCCTGACCTTGGAGATACTCATATCTCCAGGTGTAAGATATAGTACGATCCTATAGCTTCTTTTTGATGGCACCAAGAACCTTAATCTTCCATGTTGGATACCCTTTAAAAATACAGGGTCGTTGGTTTAAATAATAAAACATAACAGAAGTGCTAAGAAATAGGCAACTGTTACCAGCTGTGTCCTACATTTCATTATGGTTACAAAGCATTTTAAAAGTCTTTGGTATGGTGAAGTACTAAAATGTCAGTACCTTTCAAAGCTGACAAATCATTTGGGACATCTTATTTCTTAAGTACACACCTTGAAACCTTGACTAAAATTGCTGGATTTGACAAATGTACCAACTCCCAACCTCTAAAAATCAATTCCTTTCACTCAGTTGAATTAAAACTCAGGAAACATTGACCGCTAAATGTACTGATCTTATGTTTAGGAGGAAAAAGGCATGCTTCTTTCTTCCTATGCTATTTTTTCTATCAATCACATTAATGAGCAATCTTGGCTTAGATAGAGATTTTCTGTACAAGTTTTCTTTTGCCCTTGAATATTAATTTTTGCTCTGGCAAGCAACACTAGTAAGACTTTAAATATACATACTTAGGATTGCAAGGTTTGTTTTTGTATTTGTCCCTTTTATCTGGTGCCAAGGAATCTTTTATTGTAGAATTATTTCCAAGCTACTTTCCAATGAATATGTAAAATTCTACCTGTGACAGGGAACAATCTCCATTTTAATAGATATGTTTGCAATATCTTCTGCCCGTTTTCCCCCGAATTCCCAATTGTAGTGACATAATTTTGCACTTATGATCAACAACAAAAGTAATTCCTCTTTTGGAAATGCCATGTTAACACTTCTGATTATCTCAAAACAGAAGCAACAGGAGTCTCTTCTTCACAAACTGTGTCTTATCAAGTTCAAAGATCACAATTGTGATATTTAGTTGATTAAGGCTGTTTATGGTATAATCTCATATCCAGGGTTGAAGATTTTCTGCACCTATGACTGCAAAAAACATCTCTTAAACAGAAGCACCTGTATTTGTAAAGACACATAGCCTATGATTTAGTCTTCTTTTTTTGATGTAGAAGTCTGAGAACTTCATCAAACATCATTTCTTTCCAACTTGTCTTTTTCTTTCCCTGTTGCTGCTAGTAGCTGATGGGAACATCAACTTTCTGATGACAGGCTCAGTTTTTGGTGTGAGTGCTTTCTTCTCCATTGGTCATAGGTCATCCTCAGATAGCTCAGGAGTTGGCCAGCTTGCTGCCTGTGTAAAAGCCTGTAGCTAGCCCCTGTTCCTGTAACACTGAAAGCTGCAGCATTCCCACTATATGCTATTCCCATGCTGATGGGCCTTTTTGGTGCAGAACAGTTTGGTGGGGAGGGAAGATGTGGCAACATTTTTACCATCAGGTATAAGGGGACTCTGCTGTTTCCTGAGTGAAGAGAGATTGAAAGGGGATGATGAGATCTGGAAGATTTTAAGAGGCTTTATGGGCTGGTAGGCCACTAAAAGCAGGACACTCTCTCCTCTTGAGATTTCCGGCTTATCTATCCTGTTGCCCTGTAACCTATCATGGAACAGAAATGACAGTGCAGAAACAGCCAAAACCAACTACTCTTGGATTAGTCTTCCATCAGAAGAATCAAGAATAATTTGTCTAATTTCTGGAGCAGGAGACTCCGTGCCATCTGCAATTCAGATCCAGTGTCCAATTTCAGGTCCAGTTTCTCAAGGTGGGCCTCAGATACTGAGGTCACCAGTACCAGTGGCTGCTCTTTAAAATAGGGACATTAATCCCAAATGCTTCGCATTGGTATTGGAGTATGTACAATTGACATTCAGTGGAAGACACATGAATGTTAGGAGATTAGGAGATGATTTAGCGGCTTTGCCTGCTGTTACTTGGTGCATCACTTAAGTGGACCTAAAGATTCAGCTTAGTTGTAGAATTTGTGTAGTGATGGGAATGAAGAGGTCACAGAAATAGTTTGCCCGACATTACAATGAGCACAACCCTTGGAAGCACATGTGTAGGAATTGATTCATTGACTCACTGAGTTAAATCGTGTTTTAAGCATTAAACTGACAGCTGCTAGGCAGGTAAAAGAAGTGCCTGTTCTCAAATGCTGATAGAAATAATATAGTCAACATCTTTAAAACCCATACCATTACAGCATACTTTGTGACAGATTTCAGTCCCTTACACTTCATGAATTATTAGCCAGCTTGACAGCATAGGAAGGCTTTGATCAAACCAGTTCAGTGCTTCAACATTGCCCCAACATGGCAGACAGGAATTCCTGAAGAAAAATGAAATAACTTTCCTCCCTGCTCTGAACCATAGTGAGTGGGAGTGTAACTGCCATTCCCACATAATTTCCAACAAATTTCTATTTGTAGTAATGGAATTTTTTCTATTTTTTTTTCAATCACAAAGGAACCAATATTGCAAATACTGCAAAAAGACTGTTGTTTATAGGTGTATATACCTCTTGTACAGGCTGATTAGGAGCCAGACTCTAGCTGACAAAGTCAGCAAGTCATGCAAGCATGAGCCTCAGCATCACTTGGGAGTGACAAGTGCCCTGCTAGCAGACGTTCAGCCCCTTTACTCTGCTCTGGGGTACTGTGTCCAGCTCTGGAGCCCTCAGCACAGGAAAGACATGGACCTGTTGGAGCGGGTCCAGAGGAAGGCCACAAAAATGATCAGAGGGCTGAAACTCCTCTCCTGTGAGAAAATTCTGGGAGAGTTGGGGTTGTTCAGCCTAGAGAAAAGTAGGCTCCAGGGAGACCTTATTGCAGCCTTTCAATACTTAAAGGAGGCCTATAAGAAAGATGAGGACAATTTTTTTAACAGGGCCTGCCGCAACAGAACAAGGTGTAATGGTTTTAAACTAAAAGAGGTGAGTTTTAAACTAGATATAAAGATTTATTTATTTATTTGTTTATTTATTTACAATGAAGGTGATGAAATGCTGGAACAGGTTACCCAGAGAGGTAGTGGAAGCCCCATCCCTGGAAACATTCCAGGTCAGGTTGGATGCAGCTCTGAGCAATGTGATCTAGTTGAAGATGTCCCTGCTCATTGCAAGGGGATCAAACTAGATGACCTTTAAAGGCCTCTTCCAACCCAAGTGATTATATATTTTTATGATTCTATGCATTTTCTACTCGTTTTCACAATGACTTACAGTAATTGTGCCTCTTACATTCTATCATCTGTAATTTCTTTGGTGAAAGAACAGGGATGTAGCTGTATGAAGAAAACCCCTTCCCTGTTTCTGAAGGCAGGCAGACGGTACTTTTGGGTAACTTCACAGTTTTAAACCATAGTTTGAAGAAGCTTATGATTCACAGGACAAGTATAAATGCTACCCACTGTTCACCACCTCTTGCTGTTATACAATCTCTCAAATCTGATAAACACTTCTTAGGCTTTGTCATATTCTCTTTGTTCAGGTACGTGAACAGTCTTCTGTAGGATAGCATGTAATTGATATAGTTTGACTTCCATTGTATTGCAGATTTAAATCCCCATGGAGGCTCCTAGTTTATCAGAGGCAAGAAGTCTTCCATTTGGGAAAATACTGTCTCAGTTCAGTACAAGCTGCTCTCTAGTGAGGCTAAGGGAAAAAAACCCCAACAAAGAACTATTTAAATGAAAATCTAAAGCTGGGAATAAAGAAAAAGGTTTGACATCAAGACTTTGAGGTAAATAATAGAAAAAAATAATCTCACTTCTAGGCCAGCAAACCCAGGCTGTTGCAGAAGAAAACAGTTTAATGGCACAAAGGCAGCAAGCTGTCAGAGGAGGAAATTATCCTGTCGGCAGACCCCTTCTGCCCAATAAGGACTCTGTACCCACTTGCACTGGAGATACTCCCCTTGAGAGTGCCATGGTGAATTTCTCCCCATGGACTGGAAGAGGCAAGTTAAAATGGAGAATATTTTGATTATCAAACAGGTGGATAACTGGATCTGTGATGCCAGTTGGATGTAACAGTGGGACACCACTACAGAGACTTGTAAGGGGTAGTTGTACAGTGATCTGCCTGTTCCCATGGCTGTCTTTGCTGAAATGCTTCCAGTGCCATGGGGCAGTATAGAAAGACTGAAAACCAGTCTTGGGTTGTAATTTAGGAAATGAGAAAAAGAAATGATGCAGAGCTCACATTCACTGGAAGCTTTTGAAAATGTTGGTCCTACATTTAGAAATGCTAGAAACGGAACATGGCATTCAAAATGGGAAAAGTTGTATGTGAAATTAATAAAGAACTGTGAGAAAGCGAAGAGCATCTGGAAAGGCATGTCCTCTGGGGTGAAGGTGTGAAAAACTCTACCTCTTCATTTGAGTGGTGGTGTAGAGACTGACTAGCCAAGGAGAGAAATAATAAAGATAATTTTGAAGAAAAACGTCCTATTTAAACAAGGAGCACATAGAAAGGTAGCTGTATGAAGGGATATGTGCTTCCATAGAAATACCAGGAGTCTGAAAGCTGAAAACAGGGAACAGGCATGTTTGCCTTTATATTTGGAAGTTGACATAGTAGACATCTCACGACTGGAAAGGAGAATATGATAATCATTGTAATATTGTAACACCTAGGAAAAATATTTTAAAAAAGAAAAAGTAAAAAGTGGCTGCCCAGCTCTAACAGGGATACTTTAAAGACAGGATTCAGTCAAATCAGGTAAATAGGTTGACTTTGTGTCCTGAGACACAAAATCAACATGAATAAAAATTCCAGACCTAAACAGCAAAAATACAGTGTTAAGACTATTCTTCAGACCAGGATGGATGAGACGAGGAGAGAATGACTATAACATACTAAGAGAAATTAGAGAGGTGTCAACTGCAGAACACCAAGTAAGAATGAGGTAATGAGTTACTTTATATAAATTAAGTACCTGCAGTGTGATTGCAACGTGATGCTGGGAATACATTTGTAGATTGCACCATAGAGCAGCTAGTGAGGGAGAAGACAGAGCAGCAGCTCTCCACTGAATCCAGAGCTTTGCACAAACCTAGTTTTAAAATTTACTGTCAAAATGACAATGTTCAATTAAAAAAACCAAAACAACAGAACCACAGCCACAACAAAATCCCACAAACAAAAACCAAACAATAATATAAATATGACTGTATTTTTAAAGAAACAGACAAAAGAGTGAAGTGTTCACAGGTGACATAAGAATTTTCTGAAAATATCAGAGACTTGTTCAAATGCACGATCCTTCTCAACAGCATGTGTAGGAAGACCAAATTAAAAAACTACCATCAAATTATTGTGGTTCAGGAGCAGAGTAAGTCAAAAAACCCTGAAACAACTGAACTTACTGAAAAAGAAAAATAAAAAATAGATCTTAACTCTGTTGACTAAGTCTATGACTATGGGAAGCAAAATGTAAAATCATGGTAAGACAAACCAAAAAGAAACACAGAGCTTAAAGCATAAAAATGGTGATATCTTTTCTTAAACACATGTGAGGCAATAAACCTACCAGAGAGTCTATAAACTCTCAAACTGCTGGAGAAGTTCTGAAAGAGTATGGGTCTATAACAAGAGAGGAATGTGAATTATTTGCATTATTTGTTTTAGTGAAGGAGGTTGGTGTTTCTTTAAGGGCATGAACGTTGGAGGATCACTCTTAAACCAGACCACCACAGGATCACAGGATGGCTTAGACTGGGAAGGACCTTAGGAGTTCTCTGGTCCAGTCTCCTGCTCATACCATGGTCAGGCTTGAGGTCAGATCAGGCTTCTCAGGGCTTCATCTATTCTAAAATTTGTTGAGAAAGTTTTACAACACGGTCCTTAAATCAGTGGAAGCTGCTTAGTCTTTGTGAAAGAATTTAAAGGGCATTTTGAAGCTACTAAACAATAAGCTGTTACGAATGTCTTGCTGACTAAAGCTGCCTCAGTGACAGAAAAGCTGACAAATGTGGCTGTGATTTTCTAATCAGATTCTATGGGTGGAGGCAGAGATCCATGGGCTACCCTCATCAAACTTAAGGGAACTAGTATAATGAGCAGAATCAGCAGATGCATGGACAAACAGGGACTTGGGAAGGACCAGCAGATCTACTGTAGAGTTCATAGCTAAGAGCCAGTGAACATGGGTGCTAAGGCAATCTTGTTCATGTGGTTGGGTTTCCAGAAGGCTTTCAGGCAGATTCATCATTAAAGACTCTCGAAGATAGTAAAGTGATGAGGATCAAGGAACACATTTACTCATGGACTAATAATTCATTAAAAGATAGGGAAAAATTAAGTCACTAATATAGAGGTATTGCAAGGAACTTTGAAGACTCTGTGGGAGTTATTAAATCTCTTGATGGAGGTGGGGAAGTACCAGATAAATATTTTGGGGAAGTTCGTAACCGTACTTTTATTGAATAGCATTTCCTTTTTGAGTGATGTGTGACAAAAGAAAGAAATGTCTCTTAGTTTCATAAAAGCAGAACATTTGAACCTCACAGGATTTCATTCAGTTTCTTTTCCAGTTTCAGTGCAGTTAAGACTTTCAGAGAAAGTGATTCTGTACTGTGAAGACTAGTGTTTCTTCTCTGATTTCTGAAAACTTCATTCCTTTTCTTTTTTTTTTTTTAATCTGCTTGGCTAATTATCTTATTAAAGAAACTTTTATTTAAAAATATAACTCTTTTCATAGAATTGTAGAATCATCACAT
>WEIS01079745.1:0-16888 GCA_013389965.1 Todus mexicanus
TTTTGTGTGTGTTGGGTTTTTTTCTCCCCCCCACTCTCAGTAGCAGTTGTGTGTTGTAAACACCAGAGCTGTGGTTGATGAACTTGGTAAGAGATTTGTGTCAGTGTGTTTTTTTTATGTTGGCCGCTGGCTGGGAAATTGCAGATGTGTCTTGTTACACTCTGCCCAAATTTGCCCTTAGGTGCAAGTGTGTATTCCTCAGGGTGCGTGGACTCAAAACATACGCTACCTCCTATTGCTGATGTTGTGCCTGAGATGAATGAGGAGGTATTTGAGGCGCTGCGGTTTCCTCAAACGTTCTGTGCACACCTCCAGTTCAGGGGCTACGTGAAGTTCACAGAGCAGTATCCTTGACCCTTCACCCGAGGTCTTACCTTGGGTGCACGTGTCATTATGACTTGTTTGGCCACCCAAATAGGTCAGCTGGCCGGCTGGTCCTGAGCTGTCTCTCTCTCTGGGATGGAGCCTGGGTACATGCCAGCTGTAGACCGTGAGCTTTGTGTGCTCTGGTTGTCTGTCCAACTTCTCGGGCAGCAGTGTACCTGCCTGGAGCTGAGGTTTGAGGGTTGTGGGAGATGCGGCTGCTGAAGAGGAAGCAGCATTGTAGGAAGATGTAGGTGGGGGAATGTGGAAGTATTCTAGCAAGAGGGTGTTTTGTGGTGTGTTGCAGTAGGAAGAGTGAGGACTGTGGAGGCTGGGTTAGGGTGCAAAGTGGGTGGTTACAGCCTGGTGCTGATAAGCAGAGGTCTTTGGTAGCCTGGGTACCTGCTTAAGGTTGGTTCTGTGGGTTTGCATCCCATGAAAACACAAACTTCTGTCTGGTCCTTGCTTGCCCTAGCTTTGAGAGATAGGCAAGTTGTGCAGTAAACTAATTTCTGTCAAGTGTGGGTTGGTTAACTTGAACCTCAGGCTACCAGACCTGCAGGTCAGAACCCTACCACAGTGTGGGGGTTTTAACCAATAAACCAGCTTGGAAGTCTGAGATGTCGCTGAGGCTTTTAAATTGACATCTGCAACAGGGATTCCTTTTTCAAAGGCTGCTGTAGTAAAATACAAGGAGTACGTCTCGGACAACCCCAGTAGCATAAACCCAGACAAAAAGGAGCGATGCTGCATTTGGCTACTCACAGATTGCAAAATGATCTAGAGGAAACGGAGTCATAATTACTTCTACTTGTAAGGTCAGGGTAGTGCAAACATGGATACAGCCTGGAGTACTCTGTTCCAGTTTCCCAAGGCAAAGGGGAAGATGAAAGTAGGGTGGTGCAAGAGTATTAATCTATGCAGAGCTTGCTTCGTGTGAAAACTGTCACACTGGATCAGATCTAAGGTCCAGCTAGTAGAGCATTCTGAATTTAGCACTGGGAAAGGGGACAGGCTTGGTGAAAGAGGTACTGGAGACAGCACAAGTCCAGAGCTTTTCTTCCTTTGGTGTAGCCCCTCCGGGTGCTGTTGGAAAAATGACTCTATGTGCTGAGAGACTATCAGCGAGTTTGGAAAGACAAGGTATTGAGCAGCCTGAACTTGAACTTGGCATTGTAGTGCTAACACCTGAGGTAGGTACTTCAGGTCTGCTGGGCTGTGGCATAAGGTAGAAATCCTCAGCAGAAGGGCAGCAGTTCAGACATTGTCTTCAGTCTCCACTGGCCAGCGGAATCGTGGGCATTTGGTGCTTCTGTTGTCGTTAGGAAAAGCTGAGGTGGAAGATACTCTAGAAGCTTGCTGGGTGTATTGTTAATGAGCAGAAGACGAGGGCAGCTTGTTTTGCTTTATTCAAACTTATAAACCCTGCCTCCTCCCCTTTTTACTTCCCTCCCTCGGAAGGCACCCGGGTGGTTTGTGGTCTCTGTATCCGGTGGCTGTATGATAGAGCCTGTGCACTGAGGAAGGAGGACAGATAAAACGGAGCTCGTATTTCTGGGAATCCTGAGCTCACTGCTGATGGGGAAGTGTTGGGCTCCCAGGCTCTGGCAGATAAGATGCTGGGCTACTTGTCGTGCTGAAGCATAGGGTTGCCTCACAAGAAGGTGCCAGCAGCACGTCATGATTTGGGAGACCCAAATCTCCGGCAGCACGTTGCTGGGTTTCTCTCTAAGTTTGTCCGCTGGCTGCCAGCTGCAGAGCCGTATTTTGAGTCGTGAATGAGGAAATTTCGTACTGGTTTCATGGGCCAAGGGTAAGTGATGCTGTTAGAAGTGCTCAGAGCATGAATTTAGAACCTGCGAAGAGTCAGACTGGCAGGAGGCTGAAGCCTCAGTTTCCACAGCAGCTGAGCCACGGGTAGGTGAGACTCTCCAGGCGTGTTTCTCTGCTGACCTGGTGGAAAAGCTCCGGTAAGTGAGAGGTGATTTAGGTTTCTCTGCTGAGGTGGTTGAAGAGAATTAGAGCCACTTACCTGTCCCGTGCTGGGAGGTGATGGTCGCAGTGCTGAGCTCTTGCTGCACCATGCTGTGCTGCCTGTCGTCTGTGGGGAACACTGGAGTTTTATACTGCTGTAGTATTTTGCTTGTGGGTGGATGGACGGAGCATGAGGGCTTCTCTGGCTTCCGTATTTCATGTCTTCAAGAACGAAAATGTACAATGGGCTTCTGGTGAATGCTTTTGGTTTAGCTGTTCATGGGTGTGCATATCCTGTGTTTGAAAACAATGCTTTGTACCCGAGAGCCTTTGGATTCCCTTTCTCTTTGTGTTCTTTGGATATACTGAAAAGAAATTGTAGGGTCATGCCAAGTGAAAGGATGGGGATGGAATTACCAAACCTATTTTGATTGCCTCAGCCGTAGTTTTCGTTTTTCCTGTACTTGTGGAGGGGGGATATAGAGTGGAGCATTTGTTTGTGTGTATCAAAAAATGCATGTGTACTCGGAACCAGCAACAGCTCTTTCTCTCTCTCTCGCAGACTGAAACTGAGCTCTGGAAAAACAAAGTGGAGCTTGGAGCATGTGGCCTGAGGATTGCCTTCCAAAGCCTGGGTAGGGACTCTGTTTTTGTTGGCTGCCTGGTCATAGATGAGCTATCAGCACAAGTGCCTTTGTTCTCAAGTGAAGAGAATTCCTTAATTCTTCACACTTTTTTTTTCCCCTTTTCTTGCAGGTGGTAGCTAAGAAGTGAGCAGGATGCCCCCAGGCATTTTCTGCCCTATGGAATTCTGGTCCAAGGGGGAAAACCAAAACATCCAGGTGGACTTTCTGCTGCCCACAGGCATATACTTAAACCTCTCTGTGTCCTGCAATGCCAGCTTGGACACCATCAAGCAGGTAACAGCCTTGTTCCATGATCTCATTTACAATCTCCTGGAACGAGGAGTCTGTTCTTGAGGCGCGTTTGGGGAAGTGTGTTTGGTCTTAACTCAGTGCAAGTTGGGTTTCTTCTGCATTGCTCTGAGGCAGTTCCTTGTGACTCACTGTGAGAGCCTCTCCTTTGTGACAGCCTCTGCAACCCACTAAACCCATGTCTAGCTGCTGACACTGCCAGCAACGGGACGCTGCTGGTGGTGCCAGTAGTGTCAGGCGCAGTTCTCTGGGTATTTGTCCAGCAGTGAGAATTTCATGTTACTGGGCCAGTTACTTAACCCAATTTTGCTTCCAGGGGGAGCAATATCTCTGTTTCGGAATCATCTGGTACTTACTATGAGGTGTTCCATGGGGGTTATTTAAATACTCAGGTTGAGGGATTTACTTTACTTGAAATAAATGGCAAGCACAAAAAAAAGAAGGTGGTTAAAGGCACTTGCAAATAAACCTACCCATCAGCTCAGCATGAGTTGGAACCACCAAAGCTGGTGGAAAAGCAGCCTGTGATTGCAGATCCAGAGAAGTTTTGGCTGTGCATTGCCTTCGCTAAATGGCGTATCTCAGGAGAGGGAGGTTGTGGGGTGACGGTAAGAGGAATACAAGGTTCTGGCAGTGCAGCAGTAGCTTCACCCTGTTCTTGGTCTGGCCCAGGTGGTGTGGAAACATGCTCAGTATGAGCCACTGTACCACATGCTCAGCGACCCCGAAGCCTACGTCTTCACCTGCATCAACCAGACGGCAGAACAGCAAGAGCTGGAGGATGAGCAGCGGCGGCTTTGTGACATCCAACCATTCCTGCCCGTCCTGCGGCTGGTGGCTCGAGAAGGAGACAGAGTCAAGAAGGTTATTAACTCCCAGATCAGCCTGCTCATTGGGAAAGGTCAGTTCCCGTATCACTCACCAGGAGTGTGGCAGGGGCTTGGCTGTGTGTGAAACACGCTCCATCCCAGACAGCTTTGCTACTTGTGGGGTAGTGATGGAGCCCTGCTCATGCAGGAGATGCAGTTAGCAGGTTGGATCTCTGGTGGGTCTGGTGCAGGAGCAGTGTGTGTGCAGCCCCCAGAAGGGTGATCGTTCCTGCTGGCAGAGGGCTACACTAATTGAGTCACTGCAGTTGCATGTGGTAAATAAACAGTTTCTAGTAACTTCACTGGCTCTTCTCCTTTTGGCCAAATATTAAGCATGTTTTTAGGAAGACTGTTTCCCAGACACTTGGTCATCGAGCTCTCATTTCCCCCATTGGGTGCAGCTCCTTATTTTGCCTTTCTCTCTCACCTCTGCTTAGGTTTGCATGAGTTTGACTCTGTGCAGGATCCAGAGGTGAACGATTTCCGCACCAAAATGTGCCAGTTCTGTGAGGAGAGAGCAGCAAAGCGGCAGCAGCTCAGCTGGACGGCTTGGATGGAGTACAACTTCCCCTTGCAGCTGGAGCCCATGGCCAAAGGCCTCGGGACTGGCCCTCTCCATACCCCCACCAAGAACATTTTTGTCAACGTCAAGTTTCAGTCTGGCGGGGTAAAGCACAAACTTTTCTGTGACAATGTTTGACTGGTTCGTGCTTTCCCTTTGGGAACCTTTGGGCGTTTGGAGACAGAGTAATGTGTGCGTGGACGGTGTTTCCATGTGTTTGGTGTTCATTTTCATTCTCCAGATTCCCTTGCCTGTGGAGATGGTTGGGAGGGAGACTCCGAGCCTCCAACCAAGGGAGTTGTTCCCCTTCCTGAACATGCATTGGGTGTACTGGTAGCTGAGGTTGCTGCATGTACATGTGGTGAAAAGCTTTTTGGTTTGGGGGAGGAGAGGAGCACCGAATCCAATACACGGCTTTGCTTTTGAAGCCCAAGAGTCTGCTCCACTCCTGCTCAGTGTACACCACTTGCAGGCATCGGTTTGTGTTGCCCATGGGCCCGTGCTCGTGCCTGCTACCCTTGGTTAGTGTTAGTTTTGCATGTTGTGCCTGGGCATGAAGCAGGAGCCACCCCCATGGGAGAAGGGCCTTCCAGAGTAGTGTGTTTGGG
Source organism: Todus mexicanus (assembly GCA_013389965.1). Taxonomy (NCBI): domain Eukaryota; kingdom Metazoa; phylum Chordata; class Aves; order Coraciiformes; family Todidae; genus Todus; species Todus mexicanus. Next base: position 5,312 of record WEIS01079745.1, read on the forward strand.
CATGGTGACCTTAGCCACCCTCTGCCTTGCTGGTGGAATGGCAATGGGACGATTTTTAATGACTAGTAACCACCTGAACTGGTGATTCTGCTTAAACTGGACTTGACGTTGTTGATTTCCAGCCTTGCGCTTGCTCTGCTGAGACATGCTCCTTCCCAGTTTGGCAAGCATCCCCACTTACTGGCTGATGTGTGTATGTGTGTGGGGGTAATTCTGCCTTCCTGTCCTTCTTATGTCAGCAACAGGAATGTTGTTACCTGTCCGCTGAGCTCCCGCTGCTCCCTGTGCTGATTTCAGCCCTTCCTTCTCTGGCAGTTGACAGTGTGTGCTGTGTTGTTGGGATTGCAGGAGAGCTTCACTTTCCAGATCTCCCCGAAGGAGTTCCCCATCACGTTAATGAGCTACGCTATCAAGAAGCAGGCTACTGTCTTCCGCCATGAGACAGTGGAGAAACCGGAGGACTACACCCTGCAGGTGAATGGGAAATGTGAATATCTCTATGGGAACTACCCCCTGTACCAGTTCCAGGTGAGCCTTGCGTCTTGCTTTATCAATGAGTCTGTTCCCCTGGGGCCTCCTCTTGCTGGAAGGGTGGGTTGAGACATGTTGTTCTCCTTCAAGGAGGCAATGCTGTTTCCAGGAGTGCAGTGCATCACTGGCAGGACCTGGATGCTGCTCAGGGCAAGGGATCCTTCTGGCAACCTAATGGATCCTTATGTTTTGGGGGGGCTAACAATCTAAGCTTGTTTCCTGGGCTCCAAGTGCTGTGTAAATGTGTTTATAGACTGGTTCTGGAAATGTCTGTTTGTTTGTGTGGTGGGCTGGGGGTTCTTTTCCTGAAAGTTGGGCAGGTCATCCTGTATCATGTGTTCCCCTGTTGTGGGGAGCGCTGAATCCCTCCCAGTGTTTTCCCTTAATGCAGCCATTTGAGGCAGTTGATGAAATGCCAGCTGTAAAAGGCACTTCATATTGTCAGCTCTGGCAGCAGGAGTCCAGTGAGTGCAGGTTTATAAAGCAAGAGATGAATTGGGATTGTCGCTGTGTCCTTTCCTTACTCCTTCCACTTGTTTCTGCTTCAGCCAGCTCTGATGTGCTTGCTTGATCTTGTGTGCCGGGCTCTGTGTCACCCCTGCTGACTCCGTCCTCTCTTCGCAGTACATTCGCAGCTGCCTGCACCGCGGCCTGACGCCCCACCTCACCATGGTGCACTCCTCCACGATCATTGCCATGAGAGATGAGCAAACCAACTGTATCGCCAGCCCCCCAAAGATGACTGCCAAGCCTCCCCCGCTTCCGAAGAAAAAGGTAAGAGGGGCCAGCGACTGAGCGGGGTCACCCTCAACTCATCTCTTGATGGAAATGCTGGTTTTGTCTGGAAAAAGCAGCTGGCTCTCCCTGCCTCTCTCAGGACAGGTTCCTGGCTAGGGTCTAAGAGCTGCGAATTACCAGTCAGCTTTCCAGCTCCTTCCACAGCTTCCCTGGTGGTCACAGGCCTCGTGCTGCCCCCCCGCTCTGCAGCGCTCCTTTCTGTTGGAGCAAAAAGCACGTGGTGAGAGATGAGGTCTGGCGCTGGCTTGAGCAGTCCTTGTGTCTATTTCTGATCAGAACTCTTTCTCTCTTTCCAGCCAAACTATGGTTCTCTCTGGTCCTTAGAGCAACCTTTCTACATTGAGCTGGTGCAGGGCAGCAAGGTCAATGCAGATGAGAGAATGAAGGTGGGTACTTGACTCGCTTTGGGGGTTTGGTTTTGTGCCGTGGCTTTCCCAGTTCCCAGTCCTGTTTGCTTGGCGAGGAAAGCAAACCCTGACAGCTTGATCTCAGCTTGATCTCCCGTGGTCCTCCAGTATGCTTCATTCGACCTTTGGGCAGTTTCGAAGCTGCAGCACAACAGGAAGGGGAAGGGAACTTGCTATGCTAGCCAGCAGCGAATTCTTAGAAACACTCCCCTGCGGAGGTTTCAGAGCTGCTGCCCTGTGGTTATATCGTTTGATGGCGGCGTGGAGGGGCAGGGAGGTCTGCAAAAAGCCCAAGAGGGGAAATTCAGCTCCAAGAAGAGAGAAGGATGGGAGAGGTGGTGACTGGTAAAGTTAAGATGAGGTATGATGCAGCAAATCCTTGGGATTTGCAAGATGTTTGCCATGAAGGTGAGGCCTGCCAATGAGGAGAAGGTGAAAGGAAGGAAACAGGGCAAGGATATATCACACACACAGCTGTTCTGCAGGGCAAGGCTGATGTGCCTCCTCTGGGCCATAAGCACTTGCCCAGCTCTTGGTGTCTGCTCTGCTTCTTCAGTGACGGGTTCCTGAGCTTCTGCAGCACCCTGGGCGCAAGGGCTTGGTGTATATTTATATTGCCTGCCTTTACAGGCTGAAACCTGTAACACTCTTACCAGTGCATTACCCAATGATTTAGCAGCTCTTGCAAGTCCACGTGAAATAGAAAGATAACAGAGCCCTTGCTGAAGTTGAGTAAAGAGGAAGATAAAGGAACTTAAATGTCTGAGTGAATTGGGGAAGAGGCAGGAATAGGGTGTCCTGTTCAGGGGAGTGGATGCCCTGTCCCATTCATCTCCGAACCGTGTGTCTTCAGGTCACGTCCCTGTGGATTCATGGTGTTCGCTTTTCTCCTCCCCTCAGCTGGTGGTGCAAGCAGGTCTCTTTCATGGCAACGAGATGCTGTGCAAGACGGTGTCGAGCTCAGAGGTGAACGTGTGCTCAGAGCCCGTGTGGAAGCAGAGGCTGGATTTTGATATCAACATCTGTGACCTCCCCCGTATGGCGCGGCTCTGCTTCGCCCTCTACGCTGTCATCGAGAAGGCGAAGAAGGCGCGTTCCACCAAGAAGAAGTCCAAGAAAGCTGTAAGTAAAGCCCGTGTGGGACTGAGCTGGGCTTGCCAGTGCTGGGGGGCGCAGGGCACCATTCTGAACCAAGTGCCCTTTGCTTTCAGAAGACTTCAGTAATAAAAGAGCTTACGGAACGATGGCCAGTAACTTCTTCAAGAGGGAGCTGAGGGGTGGTGGCTGCCTGTAGGAAAAGTGGTTTAAATGTAATTTCTCATCCAGCAAGACCGTTAAGAAACATACTGAGCATCTGAAGGCACATAAAGAGGAATCATTTGTGTTAGCGTCTCTGTTTCGCTGTTCCGCAACTTCCTTGTTTTGTAGTTGAGGTTAAACCATCTTGTGTGTTGCATCTTCTTTCTAGTAAGGTCTGGCATGAAAATCCCCTTTGGAGCAAATTAACACCTAAGAGAGGGGGAAGAAAATGAGGAGTCTAAACACTGGTCACAGCAAAGCTTTAGGTGAGGTGAAATGGAAGTGCAGGATCTTCAAGGTTTTCTATTCAGATGCTGTGAACGGAGGGCAGAAAGTGTTAAATCGCTTTGGATGCTCTTGTTTTGAGCTCCTGGATCAGAGACGTAGTGGTATTTCTCACTTCCCTCACTCATATTCCAAAACTTTTAGCCCATTCATAACTCAGTAACTAAAAGTAGATCTAAGTGCAGCCTGTAATTGAATTGCTGCTTTCCCAGTGTCGTAACCTAAGTGCGATGCCTCCAGTTCTTCGCGTGGGAAGAGTTTTCTTTACGAGCATTTGTTCCTCTGCAAATGATTGTTTCTGCAACCAAGAAACGCTGTTACCCTGCTTTAAAGAGAGGACTAGTTGTGCCATCGTTACCAGAGTGCAGAGAAACGAGGGACTGATAAATGTGATCACAGATTTTAGTCTCGGTGCTGCTGGTTCCTTTTCACTGCTGGGAGGTTCGCTGAGCTTTGCTGTGTTGGCATCAGTGGGGTTTTTGGGCTGACAGTGCATTAAAGTCTGGGGAGCAATGGGCAGCCCATGAGTCCTGCTGGTGTGGACCAGCTTCTGGGTTGGAGACTCCAAACTGGGAACATTTTGAGGCCAGGACCAGGATCAACCTTGTTATCGTTCGTTTTTTCACTTGAGGATAGTAGAATTCCAGCTCCTGCTGGAGGCTTTTTGTTGGTCAGAATATCTGATTCATCCGCAGGCTGCATTTTTGTGGTCACACTGGAATAATTTTCAGTTTTGAAGCAGTCAGGAGGAAATTTGCTGTTCCGATTGACAAAACCAGCCTGGTTAGCTGGTTAAGAGGATCTTGGTCATGTGTGTTCTGGCACCGGGGAAAAGTGGATGAGTTCTGGTGAGCTCGTAATCTAAAAATCACAATAGCTGATAAATAAAATCACAATATTCTGAGCTGTACAGAAGTGAATGTTTCCACATGGTCAGCTGCAGCTCTGAGCGAGGTGCTTAAATCTCATTTAAAACGCTTGGTAAGAGGAGCTTGCAGCCAGAATACACCCTGATTCTTGGGTTTGATTCATAACCTTTTTTGCTTGCTTTGCTTGCAGCACTCAGAGGTTAATTCCATGTGTGTTGTTTGTCTGTGCAGACTGTCCAGAGCAGATAGGTGGGACTAAATCATTTACTACCACAAAAACAAGCATGCTTGCAGAGTGACTGGGGTGAGTCAGAGGATTAATGTCACCCAGAGGGTTGGCTTTCAGTGTTTCTGTAAGTCATGCAGGAGATATTTCTGTCCGTACAGTGCTGAATCGTTGCTTTGCTGGACCTTATCTGCCAAAACTCTTGCCTTGCGTTTTGGCAGGCTCCACGCTGTGGTTTGATGTCGTTTACTCTGTTGGAAAAGGTTATTGCTGGTGCTGGTGTTTTGTTTGGCTTTTCGCTACGATCTAAAAGCTGATGTCTCCAATGGGTTTTTACTGAAGATGCTTAATTTAATCAAATCAGCTCAAAGGTTTGCGAGAGGCCACTTGGAAGGGATTCATTTTGTTGCATTAGAGGAAAATGCTGACTTGGCTCCCTCCACCAAGTCCTTTGCTGTACCTTCGGGGTAAGTCCGGCACATTCTCTAGAATGTCTCAGTGGAACAAGGCGTCTTGCTGCGGCACCCTTCAAATATGACGCTGTTTGTGTGTCCATCTCACTAGAACTTCGCCTCGTAACCTCCTTGCGAGTCAGTCTCTGTGCTGCCGTGTGCCGGGGTGTTTTCTGAGCAGCTCTGTGAAACGCTGCCCTTGCTGAAACCGTTCTATGAAGTAAACTGTTCCATTTGGGGAACCTGACTGCAGGAAATCTTAGGTCACTCGTGGAATATGTCTGTCTGCTCTGGTGGCGGGGAACTGGGTTAGAGCAGGGCGACAGGCGCTGCCTCTTTCTTGGCCACGGCCCAGCCACTTTACGCATCCAGCTTTTACAATTACAACGCCCCAACGAGCTGCTCCCTCTGCTTTGCAGGACTGCCCGATCGCCTGGGTGAACGTCATGCTCTTTGACTACAAGGACCAGCTGAAAACAGGGGAGTGCTGCTTGCACATGTGGTCCTCCTTTCCAGGTACATCAGGAGATAGAGCTGCTCTATTGTTTTGTGTCTTTAGTCTCCAGCACAGGGAGAGGAGGCGCCCTGCGCTCTGCAGTGCTGTCCAGTAGCTGGAGGAGGGGCAGATAAGCAGACCTGGTGCAATTACTGCTCTGTATTGCGGTGGCATCTAGAGCCCCACCAAGATGGCCTTGATTGACTTGACATTGCACGTATGACATAAGAGTTTGTTGCTGTCGTGAATCCTTCGCTTGTGAGAAGTCAGGAAAATGAAGGGAGCTGCTCAGGGCCAGGCAATGTCCAGTGCCAGAGCTGGAAGCAGTTTCTGCTTCGCTTTCTGACCCAAAGCTTCAGAAGATTTGGGTTCATGGGTTTGTGTTTTGCTTTTCAGACGAGAAAGGGGAACTTCTGAACCCCATGGGCACGGTACAATGCAACCCCAACACAGAAAGTGCAGCAGCCTTGGTCATCTGCTTCCCCAGCGTCGCGTCGCACCCTGTGTATTACCCGTCGTTTGAGCAGGTAGGGGTCACGGGCACTTTGTGGGGGACACACAGAAGTTCTCTGGCTTTGCTGGTGCAGGAGCACACACAGTGTCATTGTCCCTTGGGCAGCTCTCCACAGGGACTCGCTACAAGCAAACCTGGTGAAATAGATACTGTTAATTGAAAATTTGACTTCGTCTCTTAACTAATGGACCTTAGAGTGAATGCTTTGGCCAGCTGTGAATTCCGGAGGTAAACCCACTCTCATAGATGAGCATTTGTTTAAAAGATGGGTTGAAATGAGCTGCCTTGAAACTGCCGGCAGCATTAGGCTCTAGAGGAAGGAAGAGGAATAAAAGGGGAAATGAGGGAGAGTAGACAGCTCCCTGCCTTTCAGCGCAGCGATAACGCGCTGTGTGGTGTGGGGATTTTCCATCTGTCGCTGCCACCGGCCAGACAATTAAAGTGGAAGAAGAAATGTGCCCGTTACAGAAAAGAAGGGAGATGTGCTGCGCCAGGGCCGTACGTGCACACTCCCCACGAGGCATGTTCATGCTCAGAAGCTCTAACAGATTGTGCCAGCGTGCGAGGCGGCCGGGGCAGCGCTGTCTGCTTGGCAAACGCACGCCTAGCTCTAAGAATCTGGAAGGGCTCACGTTAGCCTGGAGCTCAGTGACCCAGAGCCCCTGTTCATGAACTCTGTGGGTGTGTGGATGGGGGAAAGGACTCATCCCTTCGCTCGTGTTACTGCCAGGGAAGGGGCTCGCTGGGCAGTTAGGTTACTCCTCTGAGCAGAAGGGTCCGCCTGGGTGTGTTACCTACACTTGGGCTGTGAGAGGTGCGACTCCCTTCTCCAGAGGCTGCAAGGAACTCATCTCTAGTGCAGCATGAAGTGCCGGTGAGCTACAAGAGGAAATCGGGAGCCTTTCTCAGACTCTTTCTTTGTGTCCCAGCTGCTGGAGTTGGGGAGGAATGGAGAACAACCCCGCCCTGCACCAGAAGATCCTGAGGAGGTGAGTTGTCTGGCATGGCTTTTTCAGCTATGTGCAGACAATGTTCAAGCCTGGCTTCGTAGATCAAGTTACATGTTTCCATCTTTACCCCCAACCAGCTTTTTTAACAAAACTGGGTCATGCCGCAGTTCTACAGGGTCTCCCTGGGCTGAGCGAGTCCTCTGGCTTGAGCCTGAGCCCCGTGTATGCTCTTTTCCTGTGATTCCCATGAGCAGAAGCTGCAACTGAAGGAGATCCTGGAGCGGAGGAGCCACACCGAGTTGTATGAGCACGAGAAAGACCTGGTGTGGAAGATGAGATACGATATCCGTGACCAGTACCCACAAGCTTTGGCAAAGCTGCTCATCATCACCAAATGGAACAAGCATGAAGACGTTGCCCAGGTGAGGATGCTGGGGCTGGCAGCCAGGGCTCCCTTTTGGATCCGTCTTTCAGTGTCTATGTTCCTGGGCTGTGTTTGGGAGGCCAGCTTGGCAGGGGGTGTTTGGCAGCAGCCCTGTGCAGGTGGGTTTGGCATCACCGAGTCACCAGTCACTGCGAATGGACACTGAGTGGTGCCCAGCTGGGCTGCGTTTGGCTCTTCTGGGCTCTGTCTGGCTCTGTGCGCTGTCCCAGACTCCTTCCCGACCAACAAGGTCTGGCTTATTCCCTCCAGAAACTGGAGGCAAGAAAAAAGATCTGTGTAATTCATGGCAGAAACAGGGCCTGGGTTGGATATTCTAGCAAGGTCCCTTTGTAACTGTATTACCATGCTGCAGAAAAGGGCTTTTCTGAAGAGCTGATGCCGCTAATCGTGGCACAGCGACTGTAACCCTGCTGTGGACTTTGATGGCTCCTGTCAACCTTTCTAGGGAGTTTGGACTGCGGGGTTTTGACCTGGTGTCTGCAAACTTGCCCTGAGGCATCTGTAAATAGTGACCCCCCCCCACGCACACTAAGGAGCTGTTCTTCCATCTGTAGAATTTTAGATTTATATCCAGTGTCATCAAAAACTTGTTCCTTTTATTTTCTCTTCTGTTTTTTTTTCCCCCCGCCCCCTCACAGATGATTTCCCTGCTTCAGACCTGGCCGGAGCTGCCTGTCCTGAATGCCTTGGAGCTGCTGGATTTCAGCTTTCCTGACCGTTACGTTGGTTCCTTTGCTATCAACTCATTAAAGAAGCTGACGTAAGTGTCACCCACACGGGATATGCAGAACCCCTTTCTATTTCTGTTCAGGGCTGCTGAGGGGGACTGTGAACAAGGCTGACAGGCTTGTCGTTAGAGTTTTCACAAGTACATTTGTTGCAGTAAAGATAAGATCGGCTTTTCTTTTTCCTCTCTGTCCCCAGAGATCATGAATTGTTCCAATACCTGCTGCAGCTTGTCCAGGTGCTTAAATATGAATCCTACTTAGACTGTGAATTAACCAAGTTCCTGCTGGACAGGGCGTTATCCAACCGCAAGATCGGCCACTTCCTCTTCTGGCATTTGAGGTAACGAGCAAAATGGGGTTTAGGCTTTTTCTCAGTAATGGTGTGAAAACAGCATTTACTGGTTTCCTCAGCGCTCTGTGAAGTGAGACAAGAAGCACGCCTGTATCTGTAGATGCCAGGGGATTTATCTCAAAGCTATTTGCTGTCCTTTAGCTAGTGTCTGTCATCAGAGCGTTGGTGGGATTTCCTTGCCGTGATTACCAAACTCGGGAGCTGCTGCTTTTTGCTTTAGGAAACTGAATAAGGATTATTCCAGGAGGACACAAAATCTTCTTCTTGGTTGTTTTTTTTTTCTTGTTATTGTTGTGGTGGTGTTTGGATTAGGTTCTGTTTTCAGAATGTGGATGTACATAGACACACACACACACACACACATGCCCATGAGTTGAAATTTATTTGGCCCTGTTTAGCCAGCTCTGAGTTCTGAGCCGTACACCCTGAAGTGTCCTTGCTCCTGAAGTAACGCTCCCAAAGGAGCAACGATCAATGGAGTCGTCCAGAAAGATGTCTCGTCACTTCAAGCAATGTTTTTTCCTACATCACCTTCTGAGGTGGCTGCATTTTTCCCCTCCCCAGGAAGGAATCTAAGCAGCAGCTAACATTCTGCACCCTCCTCTCCCCCAGCTCCTTGTGCTGACATAAACGGGAGAATTAGTCACTCGCTGCCGTGAGTCAGAATTGCTTTAACCTCCCTCCCTTCTTCCCCTAGGTCCGAAATGCACGTTCCTGCAGTTGCCTTGAGGTTTGGCCTGATCCTGGAAGCTTACTGCAGAGGCAGCACCCACCACATGAAAGTTTTGATGAAACAGGTAAAAAAAACCCTGCTTTTAGCAAGGCTGACTGGCCTCCTGCTTGGAGCTGCTCTCAGCTCTTCGCTTTCCCAACAGAATGTCACCGATCCTACAAAAAAAGCCTTTTCACTGCTCTGGTTTTGGCAAACCCTGGGAGGAGCCTGGAGGTCCCCGTCACGTGTGGCTGTGCTCATCTCTTACTCACCCACACGTGTCCCCAACGACTCTGTGTCTAGAATGGTTTGAGCTGTTCGCAGACCACTGGTGTTACTAGATGAGTTGAGTGAGTTACCCGTTGGGAGGAGCTGAGCACAACTGGCTGGTTAGGATCCCTAATGATCAGAGATCACCCCTCAAGCAGCAACTACTAAACTTGTTTTGTTGCAGTGTCTGAAATTACCACAAATCGAAGAGCAGGGAAGAGGTAGAACCAGAGTTTACGTTTCACAATAGATTCTAAGAGGGTTTTTTTTAAACTTTCTCTAGGAGTTTTCCATTTGTTAACCCTGTTCTATCCCTCCCCTTTTTCAGGGAGAAGCACTCAACAAGATGAAAGCTCTGAACGACCTCGTCAAAGTGAGTTCTCAGAAGGCCACCAAGCCTCAAACCAAGGAGATGATGCATGTGTGCATGAAGCAGGAAACTTACCTTGAAGCACTTTCCCACCTCCAGTCCCCCCTGAACCCCAACATTATCCTCGCTGAAGTTTGGTAAGGATGAAACAACTCTTAACCAGCTCTTGATTTGTGCCACGGGCTTTGTGCAGCAGTAGAGCTTCTGCTTACCCCCAGGTCCTCCTTTCTCGTGGACCTCACCAGACCCTTACCCCTTGGAGATAGTGTTGAACTTGCAGCTTAGCTGGCTGGGGTTTTAACAAGTAGAAACGCTGATGGTAATATTTTTGTTGCCTCTAGTGTGGATCAGTGCACCTTTATGGACTCCAAAATGAAGCCTTTATGGATTGTGTTTAATAATGAAGAGACGGGTGGAGGTGGAGTTGGTATTATTTTCAAAAATGGAGATGGTGAGTCTTTAAAAGATATGTTTTCACAGGGATCATAGTCTCACGTATTTATTGTGGTGAGTGGGCCTAAATAAGACCACTTAAGACAAGTAAAGACCATTAAGGTAACTAAATGAGGACACTCGATGTGTTTGCTGTCCAAAAACTCAATCTGGAGATTAATAATAATAATAATAATAATAGTAAAATTAAAGTAAGATTAGAAAAAGCAATAAACTCTCCTCTCTATTTCTGGTTACGACCCTTTTTTTCCTTTGCTGTGCTGCACAGACCTGCGTCAGGACATGCTGACTCTGCAGATGATCCAGTTGATGGACATTCTGTGGAAGCAGGAGGGCCTGGACCTGAGGTGAGGGATGTGCACACACTTGTCCTACTGCAATGAGAAATCACCTGCGGGGAGCTCATTTTGTCTCCAAGCTTATTTTGTCCCCAGCGGGTCTGTCTAGTGTTCCGGGAGCAGCTGGTCAGGTTTTGTGGTGCTGAGGAGTAGACAAGGAGTAGATTGGGCAGATTAGGGAAATGTTAGAAGTCAACAGAACCCAACTGTGGGCGAGATTTCAGTGGAAGGGTTTCTTTCATCTCTGCAGGATGACCCCTTATGGCTGCCTCTCCACAGGAGACAAGACCGGGCTGATAGAAGTAGTCATGCATTCAGACACCATCGCCAACATCCAGCTGAACAAGAGCAACATGGTGGCCACGGCCGCCTTCAACAAGGACGCGCTGCTCAACTGGCTCAAGTCCAAGAACCCAGGGTAAGTGGGACCTTTTTACTCTTTAAGCTTTCCCACTTCCTTCCTTCCACCTACAGACGTTCCTGCTGCTTGCTTTAGGGTTTCTTCCCTTCAATTACAGATATTTCCAAGCTGTCCCACACTATCTGTGGCTGCTTCGCTGCCTGAAGGCATCTTGTGGACCTCTGTGGGTGTTGAGCAGAAGTGGAGGCAGCTCAGGAACTGTTTGCAGGCTTTTTTTTTTTTGGTAGCTTAAGGTAGCACTGGCCACAGGCTGGATCCAGACCTTGATCTTCCCTTGCTCTTGGTCATATTACTTTCTCCAAAGGTAGATCCTCAGTGTGGTGGCAGCTGGAAAAGGGGCAGGAGTAATGCCAAAACTGGGAGGTCACAACATCTGTGCAGCTGGGAGTTTGACTAGATCCAGAGAGGGGCAGCAGCAATACAGCAGCGCTGCTCTGACGTAGCCAGGCACCAACAGGAATCATTCCAGGAGCCCACCTTGGCTTTTGGATCTGGGGAGGTCTAGAAATTGAGTTGAGACTAAACGAGTTGAGACTAAACCATCTTTGTTGAGATTGTGGACGCAACCTTGTCCAGAGCTCTCCAGCTACAGAGAGTTGTAAGGTGGGGATGGGAGCAGTGCCTCCAGAGAGCGCTCAGAAACGCAACCATGCCCTTCCTG
>WEIS01079757.1:0-10868 GCA_013389965.1 Todus mexicanus
GGATTTATTTTTTTTTTAACTGACAAAAGGAAATCTTTTATTTTATCTTTTAAAATTGGAGATTGATTGAACTGTTGGAAAATCACAGTCCAAACAATTTAACAAAATGTCAAGCATCTGCAAGGAAAGTGTTACAGCAGGAGATGCTGTAAAGCTTTAAGGCAGTACCAGCGTAGCAGTCCTCAGTGACACATATACGTTGGGGTAGACCATCAGCCAAATTCAGAAGTACAGGAAAGCACCTTTGCTGTTCTTATTGCTGTTCAGCAGGATTATTTCTTGCTGTTCTAAACCACTGTCGAGCAGTCTGTCTGACTGAAAACCTAGATGCATCCATTATCCCCTGACATTTATTGTGACTGTGTGCTATTTAGATGAAAGAAAACTTATTCATTTGGGAATCACTTGACAATATAAATGGTATTATTTGGGGCTTCTGTTGCCATTACAATTAATCAAATGAGAGGCAATGACATTTCTTTGCTTGTGCTATAGTTCATCTCAGAAATCTGGCAGCTTCCTTTGCTAGGCAGTGCTTATTTTGATATTCTATTCTATTCTAAGGACATTTTTTATCAATTTAGGATTGATTTAGGATTGATTGATTGATCGATCCTTATCAAGGAGGATTCTGCAGTAGCTTTTCATAGCATCACATGCTCAGATGTAATATGCAAGATACAAAAGGAAGGATATAAAATATGCAGCAAAGACTAAGCAAGCTCCTTCTTTCTCATAGCTCCTGACATAGACATACTCTGACAGCCACGTACATCCAGTCCTGTTCCACCTGACGGCATGACCATTTCTCTTCAGTTTAACTCTGTGCATATGCAGTGAGGCCCTGGTGTTTCACGAACCACTTTCTGTGGAAAGGAGCATAAGTTTCAGTGGGTGGTGGACATAAGAATCTACAGAGGGACTGTCAGGTCTCAACTGTCTCTGTGTGAAATAAGAAATTTATGAGGACACCAAAAAACTCTAATATTTTAACTCATAATTTACATTATTTGTAAGGATGAACTATTCACCTGATGCAGATAGATGCAACATGATATAATAGTCTCTAATGAATCATTTGCAAATGACAAATAATTGGTATTGCAAACTTTTTTTTTTCTCGCATCCAAAATAAAATGAGCTTCTCTATGGCAAGCAAAACCCCTTCCCATCTGCAGTCTGAAAAGAAAGAAAATTCAAATACTCTTAGAGTTCAAAAATAGAATNATTATCCCACAGTGATGCACAGAGACCCCAGTCATCCAGAAGGAGTCCTTGAGGACATCCTCTCCATAGGATGTCATTGAATGGCAGAACTCTTTTCATGTGATATTGTTCACAAAGCATGCTTGGTGGTATATAATGCAAGGCTGACAAAGCTGCCAGTATTTAAAAATAATAATAATAATAATTAAAAAAAAAAAATAGTCTGACGTGCAAAAAATTAAGTATTTTCACAGTTCAAAAAAGAACTTCAAAAAGATTTCAGAAAGTAACATCTTGGCTGCACTCCAAAGCACTTCAGAGTTGTCTGCCAAAGGATTAAGTCTCCAGTAAGATAAAAATATCTGAGTGTACACACACGCACACACACACTCATTCGATATGTCTAAAAACCTATTCAAATAATATTAAATGATTCAAACTGGCACAACCACAAAGACTACAGACAAGACAGCAATCCCTCAATAACTGTTGCATTGCTTTTGTGTCTGAGGTTCACAGAAACTTTGCCACAGTGGGACTCTCTCAAAATCTGAGCTCCAAGCATGTCTCCTGCCTTGATACCACAGTGCAGAAGGCATCTCTTCCAGCAAGACTTATAGCTGCTTTCCAGAATTAGGCCACCGCATACCCTGCAATACCTTGTGTCTCACACTAATAAGGAGACTGCAAACACAGATAAGCCTGTTTCACAGCTATTAGTTCTTAATAATTCTGAAAACTTGCTTTTACCACTACCCCGTTTCCAGTTCCGTTTTATTATAACACCTCTAAAAAATCCTGTTTTCCCCAAAAATGGAATAAATACCATAAATTTCTGGCAAAGTGATAATGTCTAAAGGAACAGATGGTTCTTCTCTTGATAAACATGACGCTAAATAGCAAGTGTAACTGTAATCGTGGTAACCAGCTGAAATCAGTCTTTGGCTGGAACACGCAATTGTTGCATGTTGCCAGCAGCTTGGCAAGTGGCCAAGGTGGTTATGCCCATTAGCTTCACACCACCTTACTATTTATTAAACAGCTGTCTTCTATACCTAGGAGAGAGAAGTTGGATTTACTGGAGGAGGGAGAGACCTGGAACTGACAAGGCAATATCTTTTCCTCTTGATTAAACAGTTCATTAAAAGCTTTGTGCCATTCAGTCACCTCTAAGTTGTGATGAGGCAAGGAGGAAGGCAGTGCTATCTAGCTAAATACCTTGCACAGAATGACCAAGAATAAGAAAGAGTTTAATTTTGGCACATATATTTAACACTGAGTTGCATTTCAGCGTGTGCTATTTCAGATTACTATAACAATTATTCTTCCTGCAAGTGAATGTTATTAGTAGCCAACAATATTCTGAATATTCAGTGGTCATTCAATGAATATTAAATTCAGCATTCTAAACTGAGCTTCAAGGTTTGAGCTCTCTGCTGTTAAGCACAGTCATGAATGTGAAAGAGGTTGCTGGTAAAACTAACCCTGCTAGATCATTGCATTGGCAGGCACATCTTGTCAGAACACAACGGACACTTCATCAGCTGCATGCAAAATCACAGCTAAAGGAAAGACATGATTTTCTAGGAATTTTTACCGTTGTGGTTTTTTTTTCCCTCAGTACTCAAGGAAGATTATTGGAGGAATTTTGTCAGGGTCAGACAAGTGACTGAAGACAAAAAATGAAATGTGCGCTTACCATGGCTTTATTTGTGGTTTATTTTGGTGAAGGTTGAATAAAGGTCTGTGATTGAAACATACGCAAACAGAAAATGGGGTTTCCTGGTTTTAAGATTTTGTAACCTTGAGTGGTGAAAGAACGCATTCGAGGAAGCTGAAGAGCAGTCTGTGAAATAACACTTGGCAATACCACAGTGATATTTCACCACTTTGTTACATCATAGAACACATCATAACTTCAAAAATTAAATGAAAGTATAAGGAAGCCAGAGAATGCTCCATGCCTCCAGACCAAGTAGACTACTGTCTGCTCCATTAAAATCTTTAATTGCAAAACTTCATAAATTTATGCAAAATCCAAATGCACATATGGAAGTATCTCTAGGTAGAGCTGCTCAGGACTGTGCATCTTGATTAATTTGAGGAAAAGGAATTTTCAGCACAGCTAAAATAGTCCACATGCACTATTCCTCAGTGCTGAGGAGCTATCATCACTTTCCATGAAGAAACTATGAGAGTGTTTTGGTTTAACTATTAATCTGCATCTGTCTATGCTTGTTGGAAGCCGTAGTTTGAATGCCTTCTTTTTACTTTATCCTCTGCAGGCAAAGCCTGTATCTTCCCACTATGCCATTATTTCTATTATTCAAATTTTCTGTAGAGCAAAGGAGATATCTGATGTCTCATCAGCTGCAGCACCAGTGCGTTGTTCTACAGCAGCCCGGGTAATACACAGCATTTCTATATATATTATATTCATTATTTCACTGCTGGTGCTGAGTTCAGAGAGGGTGTATGGAATTAGTAGATGGTAAAAATCATACAACATAGCATTTGAGACATAGAAACTGTAAGATGTTTATGATCTTTGTGTAGAAACTTGGAAATTGTGATTTATAATGACACTATTGACAGTGTGTTAGCTAGAACATCTGTTGAGACCATGATAAACGGCCAGTCTAGGCTGAACATGAAGCTATTACAAAAGTGATGGATGACCTTATTGCTTTTAGAGATTAACTGACAACTGATGGAAACCTCAACTACTGTTTGTTGTATTTCTAAATTGCTATGTGACTCTGATGGTGAGATACTGAGGTCTATATTACATGGCCTGTCAACAGACTGCATAATGAGTGTAGAGAAATACATTTTACATTCTCTTTTTAGTCTAAAAATTGAACTTTCAGAATATTGATATGATTTAGATTAAATAATTTAAAAACTCATTCAGTAAAAGAAAAAAAAAATTCTACTTTTTAATGCTAGACTTACTGTGCTTTAATTATGTGCTATTTTTTGGACCACAAGTCAAGCATTCAATTTTTAATTTAGTCACTCCATTATTTCTGCATTTAGATATTAAAAAAAAAAGGCAAAAAAGAGGAAAAAGTCAGGAATCAGCTTCTGTTAGATAAGATACAGTTAAACTCACAGGAGGATTGAAAAAGGCACAGGTCTCATTGCATTGTTTATGAAACACAGTATCATTTAAATCTAAGCTGAACAAAATCAGCTGTCAAAAGATTTTCTCTTCCTGATGTAAGTTCAACATATTACTATATTAATATGCAAATGTCACAAATCAAAGTACACAATTAACAGTGGCATTTGAACTACCATTTTTATTAATGGTATCAATATTCTTGGAAAGCCAATTCCAAACATAGTCACAGAATTAATTTAAAATATGATTTAAAGAGCACAGAGTGGTAATATGTTTTTATTGAAAAAAGACCATTAGCTTTCGCACACAAACTGCTTTCATAAGCCTGAGGAATAAACAGTCTGACTTTGCCCATGCTAACGTTCTTAATCATGTCTCTTCCATCTATGTTATCCTAAGGATGACTTCATCTTGAATTTGGAAGCTGAGTTTTCATGTTCACACCTATGTTTAGGTGAGGATAAAGCCCGTCTCAGGTGAGAATTAGGCTCAGAGTCACAAGGCTCTCCTCAGCAACATGCATTTCTGGTGGGAAGGTTGATGAGGTGATGTGGGTTAGATCTTCCTTCTTCCCAAGTGCACAGGGTTGACTTATTCCAGGAAATTTGCTTTCAGGGTACATGGTACCATATGACCTTTCAGATTCACTTCCTATCTACCATAACCATGGTGTGGAGTGGGTCAGCAGCGTTCAGAGCATAGTGGCTGCAGTCAGACTGTCTGCAACATGCAACATACGTGACAAGCATGCTTGTTAGGTCCAAATGTCAGGCAGCAGCATGCAGCACACAGGCGCTTTCTGCACAGCAGGTAGGGGTGCAGGCTTCTGAGCCTGCCAGCTCAACATTTGCTGCTGTGTGCCACAGCTTCAATGGCTACACAGATGCTAAACAAAATGAATCAGACCTAATCTCTGGCCCTGAAGCATGCTGGCATGGCACAGCTTGAATCCCTGTGGCTAAAATCACTTACTTGCCAACACAGAGTAGTCATCCTCGGGTTGCCTTTGGGGATGGCTCCCAGCCCATGCTGGCCCTTGACCAACACCCAGGAATTGCTCAGGAAATTCCTCATAGGCATGCACCAAAATACATGCCAAGAAAGGATTGTGCAAATAATTTAATGGTACGGAGTGTGTTAGCTCTGTCTAGTTTTCTGGGGAAGATAACGGGGATCTAGGGATCATCCATGCTCGGGCAGTGAATGAGGGCAGCATGAGCTCTGCCTTCCCAGATAGTCCCATTCATCTGCCACAACCTGGTGCTTCTGCACCTGCTTTAACCCAGGGAGCTCCTAACTTTTCCCTTCCTAGCCCCCGTCCTCCCTTTCCCCTTATGGAGGAGAGCCTCAACAGTTTTTCTCCTTAAGGCCTCTGAGCACAGACAACAAGCAGCATGGAAAGCTTAGCAAGGTACAAAAACTCAGCCCTAGCGTATCTTATGGAAATGAATGTCCTGTTACAAAAAATTTACTGAAGGATCAGCTGCTTCTCAGTAATGTCAAGAAGTAACTCCAGACATGCTATGTTGTATCTCTGTTTTAAAAATGCCAAGCAAGTCACAGCAGCAATTATTTTAAGGTGTGCAGAGTAAAATACATTTCAGATTACTTTCAAAAACTCTCACAGTAGATTGAACAAATTGTAGTCTTGCCAGATCCTGCAAGACAGAACATTTGAGCTGGTTGAACATTGCTTTGCAGAGGAAAATAAGAAAAGTAATGTGAAAATATTTTGTTTACAGTGTCCAGGAAAGATTATTGTCTTAATATCCCCTGAAGTTCTCATATTAACTTTGTTGAAATGGCATCTTCCTTAATTTCTTTTTCAGAAGAAAAAATCTGACTAAACCAGTTGATGGAGTTCCTTATTCCTTGAAATGGGTTGATTTGAGATTGACAAACTAAAGATATGCAAAAATTTCTATGTTAGACTGAGTGCAGGACTGTATTTGAATGGTGGTGGGAACATGGTGCTCTTGAGTTTGCCGTATATTTTAGTGCCATGCATAAACCCCAAATTTATTTCTCCTCAGTCTCTGGGCTTTTTTAGAGGATGCATGACAATAAGTATCAGCTGCAGTGAAAAATTCAATGAAAGCTTGCTGGAAACCACAGCAGATAGCAACACCAATCCATTGATTAGCATTTCAGTGTCATTATTCTTCAGGCTGTGCAGATGGTGATTTGCTTAGTGCCTGCTCTTTCAGGCACTGGCCTTAGTTACAGGCACTATTTGTCCCTTATCTCATTTGCATCATTTTCATTTAGAATAATAGTCTTTACATTTCTCAATATTTTCAAGCTCAATGGTGTCAGAATAGATAGTGGCAGACATCTGGAGAAAAAAGACAGATAGACAGCTGGAAGTGCTATAGATTATGTTTACTCAAGCTCTGAGCTTTCCAGTCCTCTCTGATTTAAAACTTTCTTCTCTCCTTGGTGGAGATAGATACTTCAGCACTATTCCATACTTCTGAATCAATTGTATGCCAAGACCAAAGAAGTTTCCTTTCAGAATCTGACAAAATTGGTTACTGGGCTCAGTACTGGATGGGTGCTGTGACCTGTACTACATAGGGACCAGACTAATTTATCAGATAGTCTGTAATGTCCAAAAAGTCTGTAAACATTTTAACTTATGGAGACTGTTACTTTGATTTATTTTTGTTGATGCTGCAGGATTCAAAAGTTTGCCAAGAGGTTGAAATCCTGGGGAAAAAAATGTGGACAGCTTGATGCAAAGTACCTAGACTCAAGAGATATCATAGATAAAAGAGGGAGGCAGGTGCAGGAAACAAAGCCTGGCATAAGTGACAGATTATCTATCACATGTGGCACAGTCAAGAAAGCAGCAACATCCAGTAACAGTGGATGGGCTGGCATGACTGAGGTTGCCAGCCTGGATCAACCTGCTGTTGAGGAAATACAGCTCTCAGATCCTCCTGCTTTCCCTTATGATGGGATGAAACGCTCACCACAGTCCTCACTGGGGATTTTGCAGAAAAAAATTCCCCTCTATCTGGTTTTACGTTGCCGTTTAACTCAGCACGGTTCTTATCAGCATGATGTAGTTTTCAACCTGAATGCTGAATTGCAGTCAGCTCCTGTGCCGGGCGTGATGGTGTAAATTTAAGCTTGTAAATGTGATTGCACTTGGAGGCAGGTATATGGCAGCATTATTTACAAGAGGCCAGAGTGGGCCATGCTGTGTCCTCCTGGGGAGCACAGCCATCCACATCCTGTCCTGTTCACATGAGCACTGGAGCAAGTGAGGCCAGAGGGAAGACATGGAGCCTTTTATACCCTTCTGCAGAAGCAGGTGGGAATTTTCAGGTAGAAGGAGCAGTGCCAGTGATACTTTTATTTTCTATAGCATAAGTCAAGATTCTCCTGCTTTTCCAAGAGGTAAAGGCCAAAGATACGCAGATGCTGCAATGTGTTCAAGGCTGTCACCTTGAAGGAGGGTTAGCAGCTACTCATAGAAAGTTATCTCCAGAGATATTTCTCATGTTAAATGAACCCCACAAGATATTTGGATAAGAAACTCAGCATACAGGACTATCATGCTGAAATTCATTGCATGATCACACAATCACAGAATGGTACAGGTTGGAAGGTAGTTGGTAGGCTAACTGGCCTGTAATTTCCTGGGTCCTCCTTCTTGCCCTTCTTAAAGACTGGGGTGACATTGGCTTTCTGCAAGTACTCAGGTACCTCTCCTGTTCTCCATGACCTTTCTAAGATGATGGAAAGTGGCTTAGCAATAACATCTACCAGCTCCCTCAGCACTTGTGGGTGCATCCCATCAGAGCCCACAAATTTGTGGGTGTTTAGTGTGCCTAAAAGATCTCTAACCCAATCCTTCTTGATCAAGCGGAAATCTTCATTTCTCCAGACTTTCTCCTTTACCTCCAGAGACTGGGATTCTTGAGGGCTGGCCTTACCAGTAAAAGCTGAAGCAAAGAAGGCCTTCTCTGTAACCTCCATCTGTATGTCATCTCCTTACTTCTGAGTCATATCATGCAATGGGCTATACAACTTGTTGCAGGACAGCTTCAAGACATGTAAGACCAATGCTAAAGGGTAGAGGAATCTCTGTCTTTCCTATCTCTTGTCACCTAGTGACTGAATGTTTGACTATTTTATACAACATGTATCAATTTCTAGATAAGTCCTTGGCTATGACTCACCTTGCCATAAGAAGTAATGCAAGAAACCTTCATTTAAGGCCCTGTTCTGAATCCAGAGGTTTTTCTGTTCTATTGCCTGTACTTCTTGGAAATTACACATCAGCAATATTATCCTGATTTTGAACAGAAAAGTTATTGTAGGCTTAAGTATTTTCTGATGAAAATGTCATCAAAACGTACATATTTCATTGATTTCTTACAGTTCAACTAACTGGTTTCCAACTAAAAGTCTATTCTTAATTAGAAACCAAACCCAAAACATTTTATATAATTTTTTTTCCAAGAAATTCTTAATTCTGTGTTAGTACTTAACATTTTGATAGTCAAATGATTTGACTTTCTGATGTAAAGGTCTTTTACCTAAATTTCCTACTTAATTTTCTAAATGTTCAGAATGCTCATTTTTAAAAACATCTTCTTTATATTGTTATTTTTCTGGAAACTATTTTTCAGTTCATCCAACCTGTGAGTGAATTGAAAATCCAGTTTACCGCTGTTCGCTCTCTGATAGCTGATTTTCTGCAAGCAACATCATCTGGTGTTCAGTTTATCTTCAATCAAATGTGAAGGGTTGCTTTATAATCCTTTTACTTTCTTTTTCTCTTTGGTGGAAATCCTCACTGTGCTCAGAGATCACGCTTGGCACAGTGGAGTGAATCCTCCAAGTGCTGTTGGATTTAATATAATAACAAATTTAGTATCGCTGAAGTGGAACCAAACGGCCTTTGTCTTGTTTAGTAATTACATGAACCATGAGAACCTAAAACTTCATCTCCAGATCAAGTATTTTCAGAGACATTCTCATAATGTATAAAACTGAGTAAAGCTTTAATTTTGCTCTTGTGAGGCAGCCACTCCAGGTGAAAGCTATTTTATATTGACCTTATTTTCATAATGCAGTTAAGATTTTGTCATATTGGTTTTAATTAAACGGTGTGAAGTCTTCACTTTATTAAACTGTGATTCCCTTAGATTAAGAGATACAGGGATCACAATGGTATGTGAATATTTCCATGTGAAACTGCCTTATTTGTGCTCAGAGCAATATTTTATTATTTAATAATTTAAAGATTCTTTCCAATGATAATAAATCCAGATTCTTAGTGTCATTCATGCCTACAGACTTTAGCAGTAAGCATCTTACAAAAATATGAGCAGCAACATTAAAAAGCACCAGAAGGTGCATATACATGATACCTGAAGATACATGAGTGCTGCCTGGCCTTGAATATCCAGACACAACAACACAGGGCAGTGTCCTGCTCCTAAATTTTGTTGGATCTGCTCTGCAATTTTTGCTACATCACCATAGATTTTGTGCACTAATCTGTTCATATGTGAAAGGATAAGACTGATGACATCTCAGTTGTGAAGTGCTGTATTTGTTGGCTGTATCTGAAAGTCAGTTCTTCAAGGTGTCCATTGCAGTTTCCTGAGCATCTGTAGACTAGCACAGACTTCGTGAATTCTTACTAAAGATATGAACAGAGTATTCCAAAATAAACTTCAGAAATGGAAAGGACAGTGCTGGGTGACCTTATTCCCTAAGCGGATCAAAATGCCTGCGTAAAAACTTTTGATGAGGGTGACTTGGTACGCAGTTTTGTCTCTTTGGGCATGATCCAAAGCTTATTTAGCTCAGTGCTCAGAGCAAAGACTGACTACATGGGTTTTAGATTATACTCTGATTCTCCATTGAATCCTTTCAATCACTCTCCTCTTTCAGACATCCTCAGCTTCATTTATCTGGTATTTGTTTCTTGTCATGTCTTATCTCCCCCTTCTCCTTTGAAGTGCCTGTGGCACATTGTTTCTTCATTCTCTTCACAAAATACTTTTGTTATGTTTCCTGAGTCCAGTAGAAATTTAAAAATGAAGAAGTTCAAATACTTATTCTCACAGGAAGCAGTATGCAATTTCATTCACAAAGTAATAATAGAGCAAATAACAAAGGCAACATCCTGATCTAGATCACTGATTCTCATCTTTATGTCTCAGCCTCACTTGAGAAATGCCTTCCTTAGGCTCAGAGTTCCTCACCACATTGAGTCCTGCTCTTGTCTCATTCCCATGGGCTATCTAGGTGCTGCTGCCTCAGCTCCTCAAAGCTCTCCTCTAGATGTGCAGAGCAGTGGCACCCGAGCTGGTCTTGCACATTCCTTATCACTTGAGACTGGCGTGGCAAGGATGTCATGCTTGCACTACTGCTGTAACTAACTTACACTGTGGGAAGTCATATCACAACAAGTGGATGTCAGCATGCTGGGGAGAACTATGGTAATATAAACAACAATAATCATAACCTTGTCTTGTTCTGAATTGACACATAGGTGGAAAAAGATTAA
>WEIS01079797.1:0-13997 GCA_013389965.1 Todus mexicanus
CAAGGGGCCTGTCGGAAAGATGGCAAGAGACTTTTGAGCAGGGCCTGTTGGGACAGGACAAGGGGTGATGGTTTGAAACTAAAAGAGGAGATTTAGACTAGACGTAAAGAGGAAATTTTTTGCACTGAGTGTGGTGAGACACCAGTCCAGGGTCCAGGTTGCCCTGAGAGGTGGTTGATGCTCCATTCCTGGAAGCATTCTAGGTGAGATTGGATGGGACTCTGAGTAACCTGATCTAGTTGAAGATGTTCATGCTCATTGCAGAGGTATTGGACTGGATGACCTTTAAGAGTCCATTCCAACCCCAAACATTCTATGATTCTCTAATTCTACTGAAGAGACAATCCTGACTTCTCCCCTCTTCTGCTGTCCCCTTCCACCCCTTCTTTTTCATCAGTGCTCATGTAAGACTGTGCTGAGCCACTTCAGAGAACTAAAGTGGCAGAAAAATTTATACTCTTTTGTAGATTAGTTTTCGACTGATAAAATACTCTGTGCAAGTTGACCAGAAGGTAAGAGAAGCACCGGCACCAACCTGAGGGAATGAGGAGTGTGTGAACAAGAATGATGGGGATTGGTCTGATCAGGACAGTCCATTATAGCAGCATCTACTCCTTTGTTGAGCTGATGTTATCACCGCAGCTAACATCAGCTAGCTGTTTTACAGGTGTTTTTCTTTTTTAAGTAACACGATTTTTCATATGATGCTTCACTAATCTCCAAGGATATTGAGGATGAGTTATTTTTTATAAATTTTTAGTTTTAAAAGTGCTTTTGTTAAGACACTGTGGTAAAAAGAAACCATCTTTCTTTGGGTATATTTGAAGGAACAATTTATCTAAAGGCAACGATTTATTATGTGGGATTTGCACCACGCTGATTGATAGGGTGCAGTCAATACAAATGACCTGATATTTGCTATTGATCAAAAACCAACATAAAAATAGTCAAAACCCAGCCAAATGTAACCCATTTAGCTTCAGTACAACTGTATGAATGAGAAAAAAACCAACACAACAGAAGCAGGAGTACAGATTTTGTAAAGTTGACCCAATTAATAGGGCCAGATACGAAAATCCTCACTCAGATCTTGACATGGTTATATAGCTTGCTGGGCCAAAACTCATATCTCTTATTTCCGAACTGAATCCAATGGAAGTTTGCCTGAAAACCATTAAGTTCATTATTTGGCATTCAGATTTCAGCGACAGCTTTGAATGGGTGAGGTCTAAGTCTGAATTAAAGATCTGGCCCTTAATTCTTTGTTTGTAAGAACACACACTATCCATCACTGTAAACATTGCTCCTGTCTTGTACATGCAAAACACCCTTTTTTGAATGCAGAAATTCAGAAACACCTTATACATTCACAGAGCTTAAGTACTGATACTACAGTACTTTGTGAAGTATGCTCTCAAGTAGTCATTAGTATGTTGAGGAGCTGGCGTGCATATTGGATGCATGAACTTGATAGTGGCTAAATAAGAAAGACATTAAGTTTGCTGGTGTCACAAGGAATAGAACAGAGCATCCTCAAAGGGATTACAGGTGTGTGGACCAATGTACACTTACAAATGGAGCTCCACTAAGACATTTTCCATCACATTCTCTCTTACAAATATGGATGTTTTATTGATGCGGAGCTAAATCAAGTATCTGCCATCACTACATTTTCCTCTTCCACCCCCAGCTGGCATTTCATGCAGCACATATTGCAGTTTTATTTTTGAACAGAAGCCTTTTCATCTACTGGAAAGCAGAAAAATGCCATAGGTGACATAGTTTAGCCGCATTTAACACATTAAATAGCTCTCTGAACTACTGCAGATGGGGAGAAAGAGTCCTGCATGCATGTCAAAGCTATAGAAAAGCACATTTTCCTTTCAGAAGTGCGCACTGCATTTTCCATGCACCTAGTTTAAAGAGAACAGAAACTTGGGTCTGGAAGGGATTCTCTAGGTCATCTACTCTGGTTCCTTGTTATTCTGGGCAACCATCTCATCAAGTCCTTCCCATAAATGAATCGAGTCCCTTTGAAGGTCTAGTGAGATTTTTCTCTCAGCTATTCCCCCTGGGAGGCTATTTCCTAACTTCATTTGTCCAACAGTAAAAGATTGTCGTTATTTATATATTTATTAATTTGCAACCTATATTTCTTCATGGCCATTTTAGCCACATCTGTGATTCAGATTGCCTCCCAAAACCTGTCCACATCTGCTGGTTGCTCATTGGCCTTGGACGGAGTACAAAACCGCTTTAGAGGACCAGGACAGCATGGTGTGGCAATTCTTCTTTGCCAGATGGTACAGTTTTTTTGAAGAAAACTGTCAGTCACTGCCTGTTGGACTAACTCTTGATGCCAGCCACTACAAAATCACAGCACAACAAAGCTAATCGTAAGTGTTTAGTGACATTGAAACCATGGAGGGCTGGAAATGTAATTACACTGGAAACTTGCGTGAGCTTTTCATCTGTGTTACCACTTCAACTAACATGTCCTTATGTCCATGTTTGTGGTAGGGCAATGTATAGAATCATAGAATCATTTAGGTTGGAAGAGACCTCTAAGATCATCAAGTCAAAGTGTTAACCCAGCACTGCCAGGTCACCACTAAACCGTGTCCCTCAGCACCACAGCTCCACGGCTTTGAAACCCCTCCAGGGATCGGGGCGGGAGGGGCATGGCCTGCCCTGGGCAGGCTGGGCCAGGCCTTGACAACCCTCTAACAAAAGAAGTTTTTCCTGATGTTCAGCCTAAACCTCCCCTGGTGCAAAGCTTGCAGGGCAGAGTCTGGCTTAATTTGTATTATCAAAATCCTTTACTTTCAGAAACCGGGTTGTCACTTGCAAACTGCTTTTGGGAATGGTCTCTGGACCACAAGTTCTGAAAACAGGCTTGGAAGTCTTGGAAAAGAGTGTTGGTTGGCATGGGCTAAAAGCATGCCATGGACTGCTACAAAAGCAGAACAGTACTGATGATTGAGTTCCTTTGTCCATGCCCAGGCATTTAATTTACTAGTATGGCTGTAGCTGTATTATGTTTCATTAGTTTTGTGGATATAAATGAATCAAATAGTCTTTGTGGAGCTCATGAGGTTCTTTAGGTAAGCACAATATATGACAAGGTAAGTATAGGTTGAGAACAATATCTCTGAGTGCAGGTTGGTTATGTTAATTAATTAGAAAATTTGAAATGCAGGGTATTACTTGAGAGAGTCCAGCAGAGACTACAAAGATGCTGAGGAGACTGTCTGAGAGTGCTGGGGCTGTTGATCTGGAGAAGACTGAAAGGGGATCTAATCAATGCTGATCAATATCTAAAGGGAGAGATTGTGAAGTCTCCTTCTCTGGAGAGATTGCAGACCTACCTGGACAATGTGATCCTGGGGCCCCTGCTCTGGATGGCCCTGCTGGAACAGGGGAACTGGATGAGATGATCTCCAGAGGTCCTTTCCAACCCCTACCATTCTGTGATTCTGTGATTTTGTGCTTAGTTCCCTTTGAGCAGATGTGGCTGATAGCAAAGGAAGCAGTGATAACTTCACGATCATCATATCAAATGTTACATACACACAGAAAAAAGGGAGCTCTCACCTTCTTTGTTCTTTTTTGCTGTTGTGGGGTTTTTTTAGTAGCCAGAGGTCTTACTTTTCATGTCTGGATTTGAAGTCTTCCATTTTAATCCATTTCTATACTCTTCAAGATCAGTTGGTTGTTTTTCTATGGTATTTCATTTATCTTAGTATTGATTTCAGACTTGCTAGAGGTTAGAAGTGGATGGAACTTGTAGGAGACAGGTGAGGTACTGGGGGACTGGAAGAAGACAGATTTGATGCTTATCTTAATACTAAATGTGAAAGGAGGACCTGGCAATGTAGAGATCAACCACATTTTGTTAATTCCTAGAAATACACTGGCAAAATAATCAAAGGCTTTGCAAGCACACAGTAGATAACAAGTTGTTGAGTAACAGTGAACATGGACTTGTCAAGAACAAATGACATCAAACTAATCTAATTTCCTTCTGTGATGGCTTAAAAAGACTTGTGGACAGAAGAGAAGTAGTAGTTGTCATGTATCCTTGTGCAAAAGAGCTTTTGACACTGCCCCTTGTGACATTATTGTAAGCAAGCTAAGGCAAGATCTACACAAAACTACTGTGAAGTCTGTATGAAATTTACTGAAAAACTCTAACATTAACAATAGTCTTGACATTCATTCTGTGTCAAAGTAGAAAGGTGCATTGAATGGAGTTGAACAGAGATCTGCTTCAGGCAAGCAAATTTAGAATCATGGAATGATTTGGCTTGTAAGGGTTCATTACAGTCCACCTAGCCCACCCTCCCTGCAGTGAGCAGGGACATCTGCAGCTAGAACAGGTTGCTCAAAGCCCCAGCCAGTCTCACCTCAAAGGTTTCCATGCATGGGGCAACCTGGACCCGTGTCTCACTATACTCGGCACAAACTGTCCTGGTCGACAGCAGAGTGACCATGAGCCATGGCATCCAATGGCATCCTGGGGTATACTAAAAGAGGTGTGGTTAGTAGGTCAAGAGAGGTTCTTCTCCCTCTCTATTGAGACCACCCCTGGAGTATTGTGTCCAGTTCTGGGTGCCTCAGTTCAAGAAGGACACAGAACTGCTTGAGAGAGTCCAGTGCAGAGCCACAAAGATGATTAAGGGAGTGGAACATCTCCCTTATGAGAAAGGCTGAGGAAGGTGGGGCTCTTTAGCTTGGAGAAAAGGAGACTGAGAGGTGACCTCATTAATGTTTATAAATATGTAAAAGGCAAGTGTCAGGAGGATGGAGTCAGGCTCTTCTCTATGGCATCCCATGATAGGACAAGGGGCAATGGGTGTAAACTAGAACACAGGAGGTTCCACATAAATATGATAAAAAACTTCTTTACAGTGAATGTGACAGCCTGGAACAGGCTGCCTGGAGGGTTGTGGAGTTTCCTTCTCTGGAGACATTTAAAACCTGCCTGGATGAGTTCCTGTGCGACTTGATCTAGGTAGTCCTGCTCTGGCAGGGGGATTGGTGAGACACTGGAGCAGGTTGCCCAGGGAGATGGTAGAAGTCCCATCCCTGGAAGCCTTTAAGGCCAGGCTGGACGGGGCTCTGAGCAATCTGATCTAGTGTGCGGTGTCCCTGCCCACGGCAGGGGGGTTGGAACTACATGATCTTTGAGGTGCCTTCCAACCCTGACAATTCTATGATTTGACTAGATGATCTTTTGAGGTCCCTTCAAATCCTCAATATTCTGCGACTCTGTGATTCTGTGAAACAATTTCCTCTTTATGTCTAATCTAAATCTCCCCTCATTTAGTTTAAAACCATCACCCCTTGTCTCTCACAACAAGCCCGGATCGAAAGTGTAGCCCCATCTTTCCGACAGGCCCCTTGAAGCCCTGAAAGGCCACAAGGTCTCCCTGGAGCCTTCTCTTCTGCAGGCTGAACAAGCCCAACTCTCCCAGCCTGGCCTCCCAGCAGAGGGGTTCCAGCCCTCGCAGCATTGCTGGGGCCTCCTCTGGCCCCGCTCCAACAGGTCCCTGTCTCTGCTGTGCTGAGGACTCCAGAGCTGGACCCAGCCCTGCAGGGGGGTCTCCCCAGAGCAGAGCAGAGCGGAGCAGAGGGGCAGGATCCCCTCCCTCCCCCTGCTGCCCACGCTGCTGGGGATGCAGCCCAGGGGACCAGTGGCTTCATGTCTAGCTTTACATGCCCCCAGCACCCTCAAGTCCTCCTCTGCAGGCCTATTCTCCATCCCTTCATTCCCCAGCTCCCCCAGCCTGTGTTGATACTGGGAATTGCCCTGACCCATGTGCAGGACCTTGCACTTGGCCTTGTTGAACCTCAGGAGGTTCACATGGGCCACTTCTCAAGCTTGTCCAAGTCGCTCTGGACGTCATCCCATCCCTCAGGTGTGTCATCCACACCACTGAGCTTGGTGTCATCTGCAAACTTGCTGAGGGTGCCCTCGATCCCACTGCCTATGTCATTGAAGAAGATACTGAACAGCACTGGTCCCAGTACTGACCGCTGAGGGATATCACATATGTCACTGATCTCTACCTGGACATGGAGATATTGACCCCTACCTAATTTAACTGCATGTATTTGGAATGGAAAACAGCAAGGCTAGAAAGCTATTTTGTAGGACTAGATTTAGGATGAGTATGGTGAATGAGACCAAACAATGCTGTGCTCTTGGAAAAACATGCAAATACACCCTCAAATGTATATTTATGAAGTTACCCTACACACCATATGCAGTAAACCTGCTTTAGTCAGCTCTCACAAAGCCATAGCTGCTTTGCCACACATGGTTCTGGGTGATGTCCTTCAAAAGAAGCATAGATCATCTTGGGGGGATGTGGAGTACAGCAATAAGAATGGTCAGAGATGAGAAAAGCTTGGGCACATATCCATCAGGAAAGCTGGAAATGGAGCTGCTTCTGTTCTGGAACAGTAGGACGACTTGCAAAAGTCTGTGTGATACCAGGGTGGCTTTTTGCATGTGCATATTTTGTCAACTCACGTCTATCCTTCTGTGTCAAAGTACTGAAGGAACATATGAAACAAGATTAATCCTAAGAATGTTCCTTGAGGAACTCCAGTTTTAATCTTCCTATGGTCTAATCTTGCTCTAATTTAACGTGCTTTTCTGTAGCGTTCATTTAGCTGGAGTCCTTGTACTAATTAGCATCTTTACTTTTATCACAAACAGTTTCCCATCTGGCACAAAATCAAATACTTAAGTGTTTCTAGTATTAGAAGTCACAGCAGAGCTGTTCAGTCAAAAATTTCCAGAAAATTAAGAAGGACTATTAACTCTGTCCGTTCTTGGAAACTCCCAGGGCTTAAAGTGATGTATTTTAGCAATCTGTCAGATGTGCTGTGTCTGCTTATGTATGCTGAATATTCAGGGACTAAGGGTCTACCTCTCCTGTATTTAGTGGTTAGAATTGAGCTTAAATGTCACAGTGGCCAAGGCCATTATGTTAGTCAATTGTAATGAGGTGGGATTTTTTTACTTACTGTCACCTTTCCTGTGTGACTGGACTATAGTGAATGCAGGACACAGTTTACACACGTAATATAATGAATTCCTATGGACAAATATGATGAAATGAGTGTTAATTTCAGCATCTCTTCAATTTCTTTAAGAGAACTGGAACCTTTTATGGGAACTTGATTTTCCTGTTGCTAGAATTCAGCTCCATATCCATAGGAAAGCTATTTCTGATTCTTGTCTTCTCCTGTTTTCCTGCACTGGTGGTGCGGAGGCAGATAAATCTCTTTCTTTCCATCTTGCACACACACACATGAGGCCTAACACACCACTTTATGTGATGTGTCTGCCTGGCAACTTGTGAGAGTTTTTCTGGCGCGTAGGAGAGACCTGCAGGAGTCAAGTGCAGCATTAATGTAGGTTCCCAGTGGCTTAGAGGGAAGCTCATTACTGACCGGGCTTGTGCGTCTTGTTCATTTACAGTAACACTTTAAATATTTAATCGATCTCTCGTTCTTTCCTGTCATGGACCATTTTCCCTCAATTGATTCCTTTTTGGGGGGCAGGGATGGTTGGAATGCATTTATGTTAGTGGAATTCTATAAATTATACTCATTAAGAGGCCACATACAATAGGCCAATGTGGAATTAGTATAAGCTTCATATTGTATTTTTTGCCCCAGGTTCTCAAAGCACTTTGGAAGCACTAACTAGATAAAAGTGAAGAGGAAAGCTCTGCTGAAAGTTAAAATACCTCCTTAAGTTCCCAGGAGCTGCTGCTTAGGAGTTGTTGCTGCAGAGGTAACAGGATTATCCTTCTGGTAATGCTCAGCTCACTCAGCATCAGCCTTTCTGTGATTCTGTTGTGAGGAGAGATGGGATGCATCCTAACTAGAGGAAAGGAAAGTGGGAGGTTGGCATGAGAATCATCACTTTTTTTCCAGCAAAAAGGTGTATACTCTTCTTGGTTGCATCTCCTGAGACTCATCACCAGATCAGGCACTTGTGAGGTGGAGCAGTGTCCTCACATTGCACAATATAGCTGTGGAACATCTCTTCTGCAGGTAGAGATGTTGTAACATCTGTTTTACAAGTGGGCAAATAGAGGCACAGGCACGGGGCCTGCTCCAACCTCTCATCTACACACTCATAAATCTTTAGTTGACTTTCTGCAATTGCAAATTAATTTTTACCACAAAGGATTTGACAGCAACTTTTTTGTCTGTGTTAGTTTTAATAAAGTCTGTAAGCCTCTATTTGTAAAAGCTGTGTAGATGTGGTACTGAGGGACATGGTTTAGTGGTGCCCTGACAGTGCTGGGTTAATGGTTGGACTCGATGATCTTAGAGGTCTCTTCCAAACAGAATGATTCAATGATTCTATGAAATAGACATTAGACAGCATGTGCTCGTGAAGGCAGCCGTAGCTGGCACATTTATTTTACAGGGCTCCTGAATGCACTCAGGGGAATCGTGAAAACAATATCACACCTTTGGGGTTGTACAGAGGTCTTGGAGTACAGTTTGGCCTCATTCTTGATGAACACGATATCACTTTATAAACTCTATAAAGAAGTAACTGCGGGGTATTGGCCTTTCACCAAGCCAGGCTCAGAGAAGATAATAAGAAACCTTCGGTAGCTGAAGGCAAACATTTTTAATGGGCAGGCAGAAGGGGCTGTCAGCAAATACGCTTTAAGATATGGTAAGAAAACTGATATTCAGAGCTGCTTCTGGGTCCGCCAAGCACTTGGAAAAGTGGAAATCACCTTAAAATGTGATTTTTTCAAATCTAATTAAATCTCTTGCATACTTCCTCAGTTGCTATTGATTTTTATTTTATTGATCAGCCAAGAAATGCTCGGGTATTTCAGATACACATTTAAAGTATTCCCGTGTCATCTGGTTTTGTGCTGTCGATCTTAAATCTAAATGTCCTTGGTTAGTGGAAATAAAAAATTAAAAAAATCAGCCCCAAACCTGTCCTGTTCCCTAGTAACTGAGCATGAAGTGCTATCCCACAGGTGTCACAAGTGTTGTTCTTCACATCACAGTGATACAGTACAGAGGACAGAGAAAGCCAGATTCATGCTCTGTGGGAACAGGGTATTTTTGTGTATAGGAATATTTGCTTTTCAACGCAATGCTTTGTAATAGTATCCATTATTACATGGCTAAAATGCTCAGCCTTTAAACTCAGAAGCTTGTATCGCCTAAGTACAAGGACCAGTGTCTGTCTGGCTCCATTTATGCTATTACTATTTAAGTAAGCATTTGAGTAGCAGGCTCTGAATACAGTTAAATTGCGAAGACAAACGCTGCTGTTGTCGTTATTGATGATGTATGTCCTTGATACAAGTGCCACATCTCAAGGAGAGAAGTATTCATACAGTCGTCCACTGCTGACTTTTCTCAGCACCCTTCATTTCAGTTTTGTTTGGTAAGTGGTGGAGTCTTTGAATGAAGATGCAACATTTCAATTACTCTTCTCTTTTCTTTCCTGGAAACTGTCGAGGGATAAGAGCTATGATTGTAATTGAAAATATTCCCACAAACCCTCAAAATTATTATAACTGAAATTAAAACCTTATTCTTTAACTTCTATTAGGTTTCACCTTGAAAAATCATGCCTGACTTTCAAAGAAGATAGTTTCATGGCTAATAATAATAATTGTTGAGAATTTAGCAAATTTTGATCATTCATTTTCCTATATGGTCACAAAGAAACATTCAGGGAAGTCTCAGTCTTCTAATTGCAGATTCAATTTGCTTTGACCCAGAGTCATCATCAGAAATTTTGGGACCTAACAAGGGCATCTAAGATAAGAATAGAGAAATGGTGGGGTCTTCTGTAGTCAGTGGAGCAGTATAGGCATCTCTGGATGGCAAGGCAAATTATGTGAGGACTGAACTACTCTCTGGAGATTAATATCTGTTGACTTTGATTGTGGAGTGGACCATTCTCCTAAGTTCAGGTTATGTGGGAGGTCCTGAACATGTAGCTGTTGAGATGTCTCTTGCAGAGGAGTTAGATGGAGACACTCACCCTGTTAGTCATCTTTTACTGGCTACATTAAAAAAAATATTCCAGCATTCACAGAAGTTAACTGCTAAACTAGTAAATGGATGACAGAGAAGAATCATAGAATCATAGAATGGTTTTGGTTGAAACAGACCTTTAAGATCATCAGATCCAACTGTTAACTCAGCACTGCCAGGGCACCACTAAATCATGTCCCTCATTGCTCCAGGGATGCGGACTCTACCACTGCCCTGGGCAGCCTGGGCCAGGTCTTGACAACTTTTTTCTAGCGTCCAACCTACACCTCCCCTGGCACAACTTGAGGCCGTTTCCTCTTGTCCCATTGCTTATTCCTTGGGAGAAGAGACCAACTCCCACCTTGGCTGGAAGAAATCATATCCAAAGTCAGTCTTGCAGGTGGAGCTGGATGCTCCCATTTTAGGGATGTCTGACAGTTGCTCTCAACTGATTGATACTTCAACAAGCATTAATTTGGGGGGTAAATTTTTCCATGCCAGTTTTCTGCCTCCTCAGACTGATTTTTTTAAAGATCCAGCCAAAATTTCTCAGAGAAGGAAGCTGGAGAAAAACATGTTGTTTTCAATACTAAAATATTTCTCCCAGCCTGTCTACATGGAGCCTTGGTACCTCCCTGCTGCAGAGCAGAGATCTGAAATTTGTTAAGGGGGTGTCTTTTGCACATGTTCTGCCTTTTTTTAATCTCCTTGTGGAAATTTCGCTAGCCTTTCTTAATTAAAAAAAAAACAAACAACAACACAAAAAACCAAGCACATATTTAGGAGAGATGTCACAGCATTTAACATCTGAAGCCTTCAAAAGAGAAGCAGAGTAAATGTTGTGCTGCTGTGGCTGTGTGTGCTGTGTTGCCACAGCTTGCTTCCTGCCGCTACCTGAGCAACAGGGATGCTCCTTACCATTGCAGCTGATATTTGCTTTTTGCAAATATGGGAGATGGATTCTACTGGGTTTTGAAAGCAATGGCACCCAGTGCAGTGAGCCCCAGGTGGTCAAGACAGCCACCAGCATCCTGGCTTGGATCAGCACTAGTGTGGTGAGCAGGACTAGGGCTGGGATCATCCCTTGGACTTGGCACTGGTGAGGCTGCACCTTGAATCCTGGTTTCAGTTTTGGGCCTCTCACTCCAAGAAGGACATTGAGGGGCCGGAGCATGTCCAGAGAAGGGGGATGTCCAAAGCAGGGGATGGGTCTAGAGCACAAGCCTGGTGAGGAAGACCTGGTGTTGTTGAGCCTGGAGAAAAGGAGGCTTAGGGGAGACCTTGCTCTCAACAACTCCCTGAAACATCCTTGATAGAGCCAGGTCAGATCAGTCTCTTCTTTCAGTATACAAGTGACAAATGAGATGAAACAGCCTCAGCTTTGAACAGGAGAGGTTTAGGTTGCACACGAAGAACAATTTCTTCCCTGAAAGGGTTGTCAAGGCCTGTCCCAGGCTGCCCAGGGCAGTAGTGGAGTCCTCATGATCTCTGCAGGAGTTCCAAAGCCGTGGAGATGTGGTGCTGAGGGACATGGTTTAGTGGTGGACTTGGCAGTGCTGGGTTAACAGCTGGACTTGATGATTTGAAATGCCTCTTCCAGCCAAAACAATTCTATGATTCTGTGAGGAGGGAGAAGCTGCCTGGCTAGAAGGCAAAAACGAAAGAAATCAAATTTTAAGCAGACACAGAAAGGTGCAGGTTTGGACAGAGAGAGGGGGAATAAGAGAGTGAATGGGAATAGAAATTGTTTAAGGTGCTCAGACACATCAGAGAAGGAGCTGGGTGCAGGAGCTTAATGGGATGTACCTGGCTTTGCAGCCTACAGAGCTTGGAGAGGTGCTGGCAGAGGAAGGGTTCCAAGGGAACTCAAAACCACCTGATGATGTGAGGGAGAGGATTATGCCCATTTGCACCCAATCATGGTTCCCATTGCTTAGCCCAAGTACTACCTAAAACACCACAGGCCAGCACAGTGTCTATTTAAAGGCTGACCCGTGGGCTACATGATGATCTTAGAGGTCTTTTCCAACCTTAAATTTTCTATGATTCTACCGTGTATACGGATGCAGCCTTTTGCCTTTTCCCTCTATCTCATTTTTAAGGTCCCATTCACCACACCGTGTCTGATCCTGCACCTCCTTATTTTCCAGTGAACACACACCTTTAAATGCAACAGCCGCGTTAAATTCAACAGAGTGAAGTTCTTGTTGCTCGATTTTAATCCAGCAAGTCTTGCTCAATTTTAATCCAGCAAGTCCAGTGAACATCCACTTTTGCAGCGTCAGGTATTAGAAAGGAACAAGACATGCATACTTTCAGAGAAGAAAGGAAATCAAGCTGCTTTCATGTATTCTTTGTAATTATTTTCCCCCTGTTGTTCAGAATTCAAGTTGTTGGTTGTTTTTTGTTGGTTTTTGTGGTTTTTTTTAAAAAAAGAAATTAAAAAAAAAAAAAAGAGGGCTCTAACATTTACTGGCAGTAATCATTTCACCATCTGCTCAGACGTGCTGCTTCCAGAACACACGTTCTCAGCTGTTGAGCAGTCAGCTCTCCGCTCCCCATCCTTTCTGAGACAGGGATGCCAGCAGTTCCTAAACTGTAACAGCATGAACAAGGCTTTTTTTTTTCTTTTTCCTTCCTCTTTTTTTCTCTTTCAGTCACTATAATGTTTTTGAAAAGGCAGGAGAGTTAGGACTTTTCACCAGATTGTTTCAAAGACCGAGCTGTTCCTGACTTGATGGTTCTTCATCTGAATGCACCCGAGTGGTAAAAATGTGGAGAATATTAATATTCTATATAGAATATAGAATAAAATTCTTCCCTCTGAGGATGGTGAGACACTGGCTGTCCAGAGAGGTCGTAGATGCCCCATCCCTGGAAATGTTCAACGCCAGGTTGGGTGGTGCTTTGAGAAACCTGGTCTAGTGGGAGATGTCCCTGCCCATGGCAGGGGCATTGGAAGTAGATAATCTTCTCAGTCCCTTCCAACTCAAACCATGATATGATTCTATGATATTAATATTTTAATATTTTGAGCTGCTGCAAGCAGGCTTGCTTTGTAGTAGAGCTCCACTGGCACCTGGGTTGGCTCTTAATGGTGTATTTAACCCATGTTTCTTTAGGTGTACCTAGGGGAAAGCTTTTTTGGTGGGGTTCTCTCATGCATAGGCATAGACACCTTTGAGTTCTGCTCTCGTGAACCATATGACTGAGCTCAGCACCCCTCTTTCTAATGGCTTCTTCCCATTCTGTTCTACACACTAAGCCATCACCGAGCTGTTCAACATCCCAGTCTCCTCTCCAAGAGCCAAAACCCAGCAGTGAATCACAGGATATAAAACAGAAGGAGAGGCACCTTGCTACTAAACGGTCTTTGTTGGCTAGAAGGTGCTAGGACAGCCAGAGTTACCCTCTCTGCATGCTCCTACATCACTGCCCTTCGGCTCATGGTGAGCAGAAGCACTTAAGTAAATACATGACTAATTTAGAGGGCAGAGGGTAACATTAATTAGCTCATCCTGTCCTTGAATGTTTCTGTGTCACTGACTCCCTAATCCATGGCTCTTGCATTTTCTGTTGTTGTTTCTCGTGGCAATAATAATCTGCAATTTTGGTTTGTACATTTAAATTCAAAATGAAAAAAACATCCCTCAGTGAAGGACCTTATTCAATTCTCCCCCTGTATTGCCAACGCTTTACAAAGAAATGAGCCACAGTGAATTCAGAGCCCATTAGGCAAGTCCCAGGAGGCATGAATCTGTATGCTTACAGATGTACTTACAGATATAAATCTGCATTAAGGAAAAAAACCCTGCTTGACCAAAGGTATTTGTTCTAAACCACACAATTTAAAGTGCAGCTTTGTACAGAGAAGGGACTCTGTAGGATGGCTTTGTGTGATTTTATGTGTGTTCCATTGCATCAAGATCAAATTTACTCAGTTACGA